>JAKVIS010000142.1:92500-129927 GCA_033119425.1 Bufotes viridis | reverse complement strand
GTCCTCAACGCCACTGAGATCAACCTGCAGCATCTGACAGCTCTGGTGGATTGCCGCGGATTACATTTGGTAAGGGCTATGCCAACCGTGCCCGGCTAGTGTGTGATCTGTGTAATAACAAATTTGTGTGTTATCCCTTTAAGGATTACGTCCAGGCTCTCACCGGTTTCTGCTACGATGGCGTAGAGGGGCTCATCTACCTGGTACTTTTCTCATTCGTCACTGCCCTGATGTTCAGCTCTATAGTTTGCAGTGTGCCCCATACCTGGCAGCAGAGGAGGTGAGTCCCTAGCATAACTTTTGCCATCTTGTTCATGTATGTACTCTACTCTCTACCCACAATTCCTTTTTCTTAAAGGGATATAAGCTAAAATTAAAGGGGTTATGCCAAAATGTGTCTATTTATAGAACAGGCGATATCTATATGACCAGTGGGGGTCCAATCAGTGCTCTCCACTCTTTCTCACCACAAACTCTGAATGCAGTGGCGGTCAAGCACATGCGGTGCCGCTCCATTCATGGTCCATAGCGCTGTACTCGGTCTTCGAAGATTTGCGCCTGGCCTTCCAGATGTGCATTTTTGTAAATTATTTCCAGTTTTTGCTTTCTTTGCACGTCTCTAGTCCCATCCAGTGATTTTTGTCATCTTCTGCCACCTAGTGGTCCTATAGCAGATAACAGTTTTTTCCCCTCTCGCCATACGATATCATATGCAGACTTGTCCCTATTGTTTTGGAAATTGTGTGCAACCTATTTTTATCCGTGGAAAATAATAGAAGTTGGATTTCCGCTGATGTCGCAATGTGCTTGGAAGTATCGCAGATGCTTTTAGCCTTTGTGATTGGGATAGATGAAGCAGAGTCGGACAGTGTGCTCTGTAGCAAGCATTGGCTTTGACGTTGGCATTTTCTTGGTGAGACGCACTTGTAATTTTGGCAACGTTTTTTCCTGCCAGGGGCAGTTACGAAGATGGGGACGAGGAGGCCACTACACCGGGGACACGACAGACTCATGACAACCTCTACAGGGTGCACATGCCAAGTTTGTACAGCTGTGGGAGCAGCTACGGCAGCGAGACAAGTATCCCAGCGGCCGCACATACCGTGAGCAACGCGCCTGTGACAGAGTACATGTAAGTCCTCCACGTAGAATTATCTGTGGCAGAGCCAGTCACGTGCCGTGGACTCTGACTGAGAGCCCCCTGTGTCACACATGCCTCGTTCTCATCAGAATTTCATTTTATCAGTGTTTTGCGTTACATTGCCTCACTTTTTCAGTTACCTCTGTGGGGAATCTTGCATAGACATTTGGAACAACTAAGCTGGCGAAACCAGGGGAGCAATATACACATCCAGTAGCGCACGAAACAAGGAGGCTTAGTCTGGGCTCCCATACCCCCGAGCAGGACTGATGCCATGGTGTTCTATGGGATCATTTCTGGCTTTGGTTTTAACACTGGACGTCTCCCAGAAAAACGTAGCATGCAGCATTTTTTTTCTGTCCAGCTCTATGGATGCCACAACCGTGCACAAAAAGGGCTCCAAGATGGACAACTTCAGTTGTGTCCGCCTGCGGCATAAAACCACTGGCTGGACACAAGTGATATACATGGACCCAGTCTTTGTTTGCCTGAAGATAGTATGAATGTGCAGCACTTTATAGGTAAAGAGAAAATAAAAAACATTAGTTAACCTCTAAAGGGGTTCTCCGGGAATTAAGAAAATGAAAATCCGTAAATATTACTGTCTTCTAAATCTATTCTCTAATACCTTTCATTAGTTATAATGGCTCATTTTGTCTAGGGAGCAAAGATTAGGAGAAACAAAATGGCCGCTGTCCTATTAGTAGACACAAAGCCTGTCCTAATCACACAGTTACTTCACAACGCTGAGCTGAAGAGCTGCCTCATCCTCCTCTCTGCTCTGCTTCTCAGGGATTATGATACTATATACAGCTGAGAAGATCTTCAGCTGAATCTATGTGAGAGTACAGTCCATGAGGAGACATGAAGTACAGAGAGGTCGGACAGGACAGACTGTGGTAATGGAGACTGCATACAAGTACTGCTGCTCATTATCCACATCTGCTCATGAACTCCATTCCTACAGAGATTCAGCTGAAGATCTTATCAGTTGTCTTCAGGATCATAATCCTAGACAAGCAGAGCAGAGAGGAGGATGAGGCAGTGTTTTAGCTCTGTGTTGTGAAGTAACTTGTCCTGCTGTGTGATTAGGACAGGTTTTGTGTGTACTAATAGGATGGCGGCCATTTTATTTCTCCTAATGATTTCTCCCTAGACAAAACAAACCATTATAACTTATGAAAGGTATTTGGGAAATATATTTATTATAAAGTAATATTTAAGTATTTTCATTTTCTTAATTCCCGAAGAACCCCATTAAAAATGATTTAACCAGTTAGCCCCTGAAACAGAAGAATGGTACTTACCTGCTCCCAGGAACTCCAGTCCTACACGCTGCCTCTTCTCTCCACGTTTCTGGTCCCAGCACTGTTTACATCTGGCTGGCCATGGACATGGTCACATGCACCGCTCCAGCCAATGACTGGCTTTAGTGGTCCCGTTACCACAAGTGGCACATCAGCGCTGTAGACAGTCATTGGTTGGGGCGGTGCACGTGACCATGCCCATAGCCACCGGATGTAAACAGTCTGGGGACTGGAATATGGACACAAGGAGGGCCAAAGCAGCATGGGGAAGGTAATTATGAATTTTCTGTTTCAGGGGCCATGCTGCAGGAACATTTTTACCGGAAAGCCTATTTTTGCCTCTTTGCTTTTCATCAGCCATATCTTTTTTTTTTTTTTTTTTTCCATTGATGTACCTGTATGAGATTTATGTGAAAGAAAATGTGTATGAGGTTTAAGAGGGACAAAATGTAATAAATTTATTAGTGTGGTTTTGGGGCCACATAAAAATTACGGTATCCTTCATTGCACTTTTTAGTGGCACAAATATAGAAAAAAAAACACAATTTTTCTTACACTTTTAGGCCCCATTCACACGTCCGCAATTCTGTTCTGCATTTTGCAGAACGGAATTGCAGACCCATTCATTTCTATGGGGACAGACTTTGTCCTGCTCGGATCCGGAATTGCGGATCCGCACTTCCGTTCCGCAAAAATATAGAGCATGTCCTATTCTTGTCCGCAATTGCGGAAAAGAAAAGGCATTTTCTATATAGTTCTGGCAATGTGCGGATCCGCAAAATGCGGAAAGCACATTGCCGGTGTCCGTGTTTTGCGGATCCACAAAACACATACGGACGTCTGAATGGAGCCTTATATAGTTTGTTTAACACTAAATATCCCGAAAAATTAAATTTATCAGGTTATTGCAATTGTTATGTAATGTATGTGCTAGAAAATATGTGCATTTATACTAAATATTAATAATTACCCTTTTTTTGTTAATAATGCAGGCTTTACAACTTTTTTAAATTGTTTATAGCAATTTATCCCATTAGGCTACCTGCACACAGGATGTCTTTCATAAATTCCACATGAATTTCCATGCGTTCTGCACCAAAGACTGATTGTGTTACTTGCAGTTTTTGGTGCAAATTGGAAGCGGTTTTGGCGCAGATCTCATCCCTCGCATTAAAAAGGGTCAAGTTTGTGCAAAACGACCGCACAAAGAATTGATATGCTGTGAATTTCAAAAGCTGGACGTAGTCTGCAGTGTGTGCAGATAGACTGGAGAGAGAATGTTATTTCATACATAGACTGGTACTGGATGCTAAGGTGAAGGGGAGCCAGTCGCCAGGAAACTCGCTGATAACCAGGCACAGCGCTCAGCTAAATGCAACGATAACTTTCACATGGTGATCCATTGCTTCATTCTGGAGAAAAACTACTTTTAATATATATGCAAATTAGTAGTTAAGTGCACCAAGGGCGGGCCCAAGCCACTCAGTGCACCCTTTGCTTTCTCTACCATCCCCTCCCTCTCCTTCTTGATTGACAGAAAGGTCATTGATATGTCTCACTGTCTCATCTGTGGGCAGATACCAGTTAGGGAGAGTTCACATCTGCGTTTCATTTTCCATTCTTCTGATCCGTCAAACAGGCTCCTGTAAAAAAAAAAAAAATAATAATAATAAAAAAAAAAAAAAAAAATAGCTCCTGTTGCACATTTGGCATCCGTTTGAGCCATATCTGTCTAAGATCCGTGTTTTTTTTTTTTTAGGCCTCTTTCACACTTGCGTTGTTAGGATCCGGCGTGCACTACCGTCGCCGGAAATGCCCGCCGGATCCGTAACAACGACAGTGACCTGAAAGCATTTGAAGACTGATCAATCTTCTAAATGCTTTCAGTGTTACTATGGCAGCCAGGACGCTACTAAATATATAGCGTCCTGGTTGCCATAGTAGTAGGGGAGCAGTATACTTACAGTCCGTGCGGCTCCCCAGGCACTTCAGAATGACGTCAGAGCGCCCCATGCGCATGGATCACGTGATCTGACTGTAAGTATACTGCTCCCCACTACACTTTACCATGGCAGCCGGGACTTTAGCGTCCTGGCTGCCATGGTAACCATTCAGAAAAAGCTAAACGTCGGATCCGGCGATGCGCTGAAACTACGTTTAGCTTAAGACCGGATCCGGCCTTGGGACAAGTGTTCAAGATTTTTGGCCGGAGCAAAAAGCGAAGCATGCTGCGGTATTTTCTCCGGCCAAAAAACGTTCCGGTCCTGAACTGAAGACATCCTGATGCATCCTGAACGGATTTCTCTCCATTCAGAATGCATTGGGATAATCTTGATCAGGATTTTTCCGGCATAGAGACCCGAGGACGGAGCTCTATGCCGGAAAAGAAATACGCAAGTGTGAAAGAGCCCTTAGACGGGAAAAGTCCTGCATGAAGAGCTTCTGTCTAAAAAACAGATCTCAGATTGAAATGTCTTAAACGGATGCCAAATGTGAAACTTGACCGGTTTTTTTTTTTTTTTTTTTTTCCTTTCTGTTTTTTGGGCGGATCAGAAAAACGGAAAATGAAATGGAGATGTGAACTCTCCCTTTTATAAAGTACGGGTATACAACAGGGTGAAGGCATGCCGCACACATGGTATTTACCTGGGTACTTTTATATGGTCATCACCTCATTGTCAGCTGCTTGCTCAGTTTCTCTTAAAATTAGAAGACGAGTAAAACTGCAACCTATTATTTTTTTCTTTTTACTTTAATTAGCAGACCCCGATCGCTGCTTCCTAAATAAGCCACGCGTGGATTTAAGCTGGAATCTGTAAACCAATAGTTTTTTGGCTAGGTTGAACGCACCATATGTATAGCAGACAGGCGGGTCTGGGCTGCTCCAGCTTCATTGTCTACCAGGCACAGCCTTGTACTTTTGGCAGCATCTATGCCTGGCATTGCAGCTCGGTATCATTCCCATGTAATAGGATGCAGCCGTAATAAATTGTAAGACCAGGCACTGCTGCGACCAAAAATACGGAGCTGCGTCTGGTAAAAAATGAAGGAGATGTTTCGCTCACCAGGGCACTTTAAACAGTTGGGATACAGAGAGTTGGACCCCAAGGATCTAACATTAATGACCTATTCCAAAGCTAGGCCGTCAGTTTTGACATCCCAGATAACCCCTTTTAATTATTGAGGGTCTCCTTTTTTTTTTAGGTCCGTTGGGGCAGTGCCTTGGTATCATTGGCACCCTCGCAGTGTAGTTTTGCGCTCTTGTAGCAGCTATAGAAACCTTTGGCAATCAGATCTCTGGGAGGTGATGGGTATGGCTGTGATGAGCCCCGATGGTTCTCCTTACTGGCCAGGAGGGCTCACAAGATGGGCCTTCCACCTTCCTCGCAGTCTGCCCCCTCTTTGCCTGTAAGGGGCACTGACAAGACAAGATATGCCCCTCGTTTGCCTACAGTAGTAGAAGGAGTTAGCTGGGAGAATGAGTGGCACCGTCTCCCCTTGAGCAGGGCATCTTATGGGATTTTCAGTCTCCTCCTCCTTGGTCTATGTAGTATAGGTGGTGGCGTGGTTATCAGTATTTCCTCTGGTTGGCACCTCTTTGTACCACTGGCTTTTGTAGGCGGCCGCTTTAGACTTATCCGTCCTTTTGAGCAGAATCTGTTTGGTCTGTGTCTTGACGCTTGGATTCTGAAGCCACAATTTTTGACCAAGGTGTTTCCATTTTTGCAGGAGTCAGAACGCCAACTTCCAAAATCCCCGCTGTGAAAACACTCCTCTGATTGGCCGTGAGTCACCTCCTCCTTCAGTAAGTTTTGTCACCACTTCACCCCATCATCAAGGCAGAGCCGACTGTGTGTTAGTGCTCCTCGCTTCCCACACTTTTTGTACAATAATCCTCCGCACCGGTACTGAGCTAGACGCATTTCAGGCTGTCGTTTTCGGTTCTATAGAAAAGCTGGGAGACGGGAATGATCTTCATTGTACCTGAACATTGGAAAAAAAACGGACAGCATACTTGGCGCGCTTACAACTTCTTCACACTTAAAGTTGTGCTAAAAAAAAGGGGGGGGGGCAATATCTAATTTATTAGACATAAATGCAGGACCTCAAAGGTTGCTTCAGGGGGCTAAGACACCGCAAGGGCTGTGTCTGGTGTGGCAGCGGCACTGTCCATGAGTGGTACATGAGTCCGTGAGTGGTACTGTTTCTGGTCTTGGGCAACCCTTTTTAACTGAGGGGATTAGACTATTTATCCAAACATGGGCAACATATTGGATCTGAAATATTCACTGGCATTAAAAAGGACCTTTTCATGGATTTTTTGGGTTTTTAGTTTAATTGAATACCTTTCCTTGGCTGCTGCCACCCTGCCTGTTTTTTTTCGAATACCGCTTGTACGCCCTGCTGTTTTTCCGCCCAGTATGTTAATACTGAGCATCGGTACGGGGAGGAGGAGATGCCAGGGTTTCTCAACGGACGTCTCCTTCTCCCAGGTTGTGCCGCGGTCCAAATACGGCTCGTACGCCCCGCTGCTGTTTTCCCGCCCAGTATGTGAATACTGAGCATCGGTACAGGAAGGAGGAGAAGTCACGGTTTCTCAACCGACGTCTCCTTCTCCCTGGCTGTGTTGCGGTCCAATCACAGCGGAGAGCGTCGCAGCCAAGGAGAAGGCGAGCTTTTTTTTTTTTTTTCTTCTTCTCCCTGGCTGTGACGTTCTCCGCTGTGATTGGACCGCAACACAGCCAGGGAGAAGGAGACGTCCGTTGAGAAACCGTGACTTCTCCTCCCCCTGTACCGATGCTCAGTGTTCACATACTGGGCGGGAAAACAGCAGCGGGGCGTACGAGCCGTATTTTGAAAAAAAAAAACAAGCAGCATGGCAGCATCAGCAAAGAAAGGTATTTAATTAGACAAAAAAAAAAACATGAAAGGTCCCCTTTAAAGAAGTGGTGTTCTCAACTCACTGCCCAAAAATGAACATCAGAAAAACTGTGATTGAACGAAGATTGTTAAAGTATAATCTGCTGGTGGCGCTCACTCATTGATCATACACACACGGTGGCGCCCCTGTTATTTTGGGTTCTGCAGCAGGGCGTATGTGGAGGCAGGGTCACATTTAATCCTGGGGGCGTCTCTACTTGCTCCGTTACCGGGTGCCGCTCTGGTCATACAGATGCTGCACATCTGCCTGCCGTCATTCCAAGCTCTTTCTACTTTGGACCCAAGCTCATTGACTGAGCTCCACCAGCAGTTTGTACTTTGTCAGTCTGAGCTCAATCGCAGTAAGTTTTCCGGATAGTGTAGAATATCCTGAGGATATTCTATAAATGTCTGTAGCTGCGGGTCCCACCTCTGGGACCCTTATTTATTTCTAGAAAGGGGGTCCCTTGATCCTGTTCCTCCGAATTCCATCCCAAGTTACGCTGCATCCAGCATGCAAGAGGTGGCCGTGTTTATGGAAACTGCAGATCTCCATGTGTTCTGCTTCTCCCATAGAAATAAATGGAAATTCCAGAAACCCGACCACCTCTCGGGTGCAAGGGCCAACCAGTTGATAGGTGTAAGTCCTAAAGGTCAGCCCCACATCTATCAGACATTATTGGCATACTAGAGGGATACTGTATGCCATAAATGTCTTAGCTGGGGAATACCCCTTTAACTTGTGTTTGGCTATTTATGGTCCCATTCAGTACCTTTTCTTGTGCAAACCTGTTGAAGTCGGGGGCACACCCATCAAACAACTCCAGCTTTGTCCTTTTCCATATTAATCGGAAGGAACCTGAACCCTGATAGTGAGACTTTAGGAGGGAGGACAGAAAATCTCAAGAGCACGAGATCTTGGGTTTCGTTTTAGCAGTGCATTTGGCCAAAAGTCTGTGGACACCTAACCATTGCATCCATACCTGCTTGTGCCAACATCTCATCCCAGAACCATGGCTATACCCCTTCGGTTGATGTAACATCCCCATCTCTTCTGGGGAAGGTTTTTGTTTGTTTTTTAACTTGATTTTGGAACGTGACTGTAGGAAACCTGTTCCCTCAGCCAGAAGACAATTCGTGAGGCGCAGCCAAGATGTTTGGGCAAGGCTCTCGGATGGTTATACCAAATGGTGTCGGAGACGGTTGCGTTCCTCCACACCACATTCAGAAGCAGAGTAGAGTTGGAGATACATATTTCTCTAGAGTGATTTTGATGCAACTACAAAGAGACAGATCAGAAGCAGCTCCTCGTAGGGTAAAAAAGCTTGGTAACAAGCAGTAGAGGAAGACATAAGTGAGATCACCTGGTCGGGATCTGCTCTTCACAACCCTGAAGTTACGTGTATGGCGGAGACGCTGCGGGTATTCAAGCTTCCAATGCCTTTCAGGGCATCTGGGATTCCATCACGCTACAGCGTCCGGGAGGTGTCCAGATGTCCTGAAATGCGTTGCTTTTAATGAGACTTAATCAGAATAAATGACCATAACGACGTCTCCAGAGCTTCAGCTTTGATCCCTTGTTTTCTTCGCTCAAAGTCTCCTGTGACCGGTGAGCTCTTCTAGATTTTAGCTTGAAGGTGATTGATGTAAGACGGTGAGCTCAATCTATGGAAAACAATCCCAATTTTTTACAAATGACAGCACATATTTATGCAGCCCTCACCCTGTATCCGATCCTTTCCTTTGGCTTCTCCCATGCCTTTGTGTTATTTCTAGTGACACGAAATCAATGAATCTCCTAGTGATTTTTTATTTTTTTTTCTTGTGTTACTTGATGCCATTTGAGGGTTTTGATTAAAGGGGACCTGTCACCTGCACTGTGCAGCATAGTATACAGGCCCGCTGATTTCAGCTGTCCACCACTGCTTTCATGGCGGTCAGTACTTTTAGCTTACTAACTTGTTGCATCCCACAGCTCTTGCCAGCGCTGTGAGAGAGATGAGTCTGGTGCTGCTCACTGCCCTCGCCCTCCTCTACCTAAACCTGTCAGATCATCCAAAGGGGGGGGGGGGGCGCAACAAGCCGCTTCAGACCCTATCTCTCCTCCTCGAAACTCTGCTATGCACTGTGAGTTCAGAAGTCAGTATGCCAAGGCCACCGACATGCGTTGCAGATTGAGCCGATTCTCGTGCAGCATAGTACAGTACCAGCAAAGTGTATGAGATTTCACATCTCATGTACATTTTGGTTTGAAATCCCTAGCATGTCATTCTTTGTGTGGTTCTTTTGTGCAGATTTCATCCTTTTCAATGCAAAGTTGAGAGCTGCGGTAAACCACATCAGAAACGCACCAAAAACCGCAAGTAACACGTGGTATTTGGTGCGGAGGGCGGTTTTAGGCCCCTTTCACACGAGCGAGTTTTCCGCACGGCTGTGACGCGTGAAGTGAGCGCATAGCACCCGCACTGAATCCTGGCCCATTTAATTTCAAGGAGTCTCTGTGTACATCATTGTTTTTTTTTTTCACGCCTCAGTTCTGCGTTCCGTGAGAATCGCAGCATGTTCTATATTCTGCGTTTTTCACGCATGCTTGGTCGCATAGAGGTGAATGGGGCTTCTGTGAAAAATGCATTGCATCCGGATGCAATGCGTTTTTTACTTATGGTTGCTAGGCGATATTGTTTGTAAACCTTCAGGTTTTTATTTTCACGCGCGTGAAAAACGCATGAAAATGCTTTGCACCCGCACGGAAAAAACAACGCAATCGCAGACAAAACTGACTGAACTTGCTTGCGAAATGGTGTGAATTTCACTGAACGCATCCTGAGCCAAGCAAAGAGGCCTTACAGAAATTCATGCAAAATTTCTGCAAGACCCCCCAGCCCTGTGTGCAGGTAGCCCATAAGTACTGACTGCCATCACAGCAGTGACAGACCGCTGAAAATGGGCGAGTAAGTCTCTACACTATGCTGCACTCAATGAGGGTAGCACAATGCAGATGACATGTTCCCTTTAAAGGGGTATTCCCATCTCAGACAATGGGGGCATATCACTAGGATAGAGCGGGGAGAGCTGTGGCTGGAGGACCCCAGATTTTCTGTGGCTGGAGGACCCCAGGTCTGCTCCCATAGAAGTGAGTGGGAGCGTACCGCACATGTGCGGCCCATGCTCCCATTCATTTCTATGGGGCCGACGGAAATAGCTGAGCCAGCGCGCGGCTATATTCGTCAGCCCCATAGAAAATGAATGGAGGGCGGCTGTGCATGCGCAGTGCGCCCTCCTTCACTTTCGGGGCTCCGTTCTCGATATAGGTGAGGGACCCGCACCTATCAGACAATGGGGGCATATCCTAGCGATATGCCCCCATTGACTGAGATGGGAAAACCCCTTTAAGTCGCCAGATTTCCTGGCACATAATGTAATGAAAATACAAAATGTAGATGGAGGCTACACCGTGACTGCTAATGCTGCTCCTTAAGAATAATTGAACACTAAACACAGAAAATGCATAAAAATATATTCCAGCTCCTCCTTTCTTTTGATCGTATTTTGTCGCGTACTACAACTGCTTACATAGCGCTGTAGCATAACTATAAGTGAAATGGTACCTTTTGTTTTGCTCTGAAGTTCACCAGTTTTATTTATATGCAAATGAGGGCCCGCAAGTGCCCATGGCGGCATTCGGGCTGTACGTGCCCAGGCCGCTCTGCCCTCTTCTCAGATAACCCCTACCCAGCCTGTGTTGCTTAGCCCATCCTGTAAGCCTCTTGCATCATCCAGTGTACTGGCCGAGATCCCATGAGTGCGGAGTTCACCGCCAGCCACGGCTTGCGCACCGTGATGACCATTATGAGCAGTGGCATCGCTCCATGCAGTGCGCATGCGCCGGCGCGATCTTGGCCGGTGCACTAGATGAGCAAGGAGCTTACAGGGCGGGTCAAGCAAGAGGCTGGGGGTGGGGTTATCTGAGAAGAGGGCACTTGACCCATCTATAGTTATGTTATAGCACTATGTAAGCGGTCTATAATGTCACATTGTGGTGACAGACTCCCTTTAAGGGTCTATTTACACATCCGTGTGTGTTTTGCGGATCCACAAAACACGGACACCGGCAATGTGCGTTCCTCATTTTGAAAACCGCACATCTCCTGCACTCTCATAGAAAATGCCTTTTTTTGTCCGAAATTGCGGACAAGAATAGGACATGTTCTATTTTTTTGCGGAACGGAAGTGCGGATCCGCAATTACGGATCCGGGCAGGACATAGTGTGTCCCCATAGAAATGAATGGGTCTGCAATTCCGAATTCTGCAGAATTGCGGATGTGTGAATGGAGCCATAAGCTGATAAACAGACCTTCTCTCTGTGCCCAGGAGCTTAGCCGTGTACCCCCTGCTCCTCCTCACTGTCTTGTATCTAACTGTAAGACAACTGTCTGCAGCAGCAGCCTCCTCCCTGTTCTGTCTGCAATAGGACAAGAGATCACAAAGCCCCGCCCCCTCTGCTGAGCCACACCCCTCAGCCAGCCCCCGACTGCTGATGGAAGAGTTGAGCAGGAGATTAGCCCCTGTGTTCTCAGTAGGATTTCTACAAGGCTGTTTGTGTCAGGATCATGAGGATAATCTTACAGACCGACACACAGTGCAGGACATCGTCTCCTGCTTGGTTTTAGCTTTACCTTTTACAGGTTTAGTGTTCCTTTAATAAGTGTACTTGGTGTTCAACCCTACTGATTAGGAGATGTGTCCACATACTTTGAGGCAGCTCACCAGTCCCCATGACATCAAGAGAAATGATGATCGGGCTGGAGTTCAACATGAGCCCATTGTTTGTTACCTCCCTAGTCACTCACATCCAGTACCGCGTCTCTCTACAATTAGAGGCAGTCAGACTTGCCTAAAATTCTCCCCAAAGCCCCAAAATGTAGTAATAAAAAAAAAAATAATGCCACTTAATCCCCCGTTCTGTATGGACATGGCTGCAGCAGTGACACGGCCTTCTATCCCACAGGACCGCTGCAGTCAGCCATTGACCTTGGCAATCTCATGCCTTTTGCCGCTGAGGCCAGTGATTGGCTGCAGTGGTGACGTGGGGTATTGCTGCGATCAGGTGAACTTATCACTGTGGGGCCGACTGTAGCAGCATGCCTGGAAATGGCGGGGATTAACAGGGAGTATTTTAAATTACATTTAATGGTTTTGTAGGGAGCTTTTAAAATAACTTGGACAAACCCTTTAAGAAGGATGAAAATAGTTGCTACCAGGATTAGACACAGACATTCATGTTCTTGGCTTTTGTTAGCGGAAATATCGTGGTGGTTTCAAGACCCATCCCCTGGGGTGTGCAGACGTATGGTGTACTATTATGTATATTGATGGGGGTTGTATGGAGCGGCTTTATTTTCATACAAGATGTCTGCAGACTTCATACGTTACAGGAGATTAAAAAACCAGGAGCAGAAATCTTCCAACACTCTAAATGTTCACCTTTTGACTCCATATTGTTCTCGAGAGCAATGATCTGTGCTCATTAATTATGTCTCGACGCTCACGGATCCGTTTTATTCTGATACAAAGCTCTAAACCTGTAGTTCAGTGATAAAATCCTAACTACCTTCAGTCGCCACTAGGGGGAGCTTACTGTATTATTATCAAGTTCAATGTATGCAGTAATCTCTTAAGCTCCCCCTAGTGGCGCCTGCCTGAATTTTTTATAATTTATCACCATGCAGAGGATTCGGAGCTGTGCATCAGAGGAGTTTATACAACACTTTTAGATTGTAAGTTTTATGCACATTAAGTCACTGAAAATGGAATCGAATTACCAACGTATGACTGAAAAGGGCCATAGGGTAAGTACAGTCTTCTAGAGGGATACGTTTTATGTGGATCACATCTATAATGGCTGACCTGCTCTCAAGATTTCAGAAATGACAAATGACCCCCCCCCCCCCCAACCTTCTCCCCAGGGCTGCTCATTAAAGGGAAAATTAACTAGCAAATGGAATAGTCATGCAAGGCTTAACGAGCTAAATCTCATTACTTCCCTGATTGCATCTGGCCATCGCAGCGCTGTAGTAATGGGGAAGGCGATGGCACTTGGACAAAGATTTTATTGGTTGGGTTACGCTTTTCTCATCTGTCCTCCATATTTTATGTTTCAGAGATCCGGTGAAGGAATTATTTACATCAGTAACATTAGCAGTCGCAGGAAGTGACTTATTTTCCACTGGATCTCCGAAGATATAAGTCAGGACCAAACGTTTGTTCAGCTGACAGCCATCCCCCCGAGGATAGGGCATCAATAAAAATAACTTGGACAACCCCTTTAAAGGGGTTTCCCAGGCTACCTCTGGCAGTCCCATAGAGTTGAATGGGGTGGCTGCACAAATGCATGACCGCCGCTTCAACACTGGCCCCCCCTTCTCATGATCGTGGTGGCCCCAGTGGATACGGGATAAGTGTTTGTCATTAAGGGCAAAGGGAATAGGTTGGCCGGTCATTTCGGGGAACCAGGGGTTGGAGGGATACATGCCCCCAGTTTAGGACGGTTTGATAGAAGATGATAAGAAAAGCATGAAGACTTAGGGAGTCGACTCCTTGCAGGTTGAATCAATTTGAAGGATGTGTAAGTGGGGGTCATGTGGCCCCTAGAAGTGCCATCCCTGAGTATCCTGCAAAATTTGGGGGTCATTCGCTACTCCATTACGCATACTTACCAGGTACTGGTATCTAAAGAGCAGCGTTCCAGAAATGATCTGTCTTGCAGTGAGATGGTGTAGAGACGTCTGACATGGTCCAGTGTTTATTGCTCTGTCTTCCCCCAGTCTTCCCTTTCCCCCCCGTGTGCTCCCTTTTTTGATCCAGGGCTATTCCTGTAGAGTGATAGCGCCCCCTCTTGCACACACATGGATGTACAATTCACCATGATGTGTTGGCTGCACTATATCATGTTTCATGCACGTTCAGGCTCCACTTTCTTTTTCTCTTTCTTTCCTGCAACACCACAGTTGTATTTGGCTGCCATGGACAGTAGCAGCCATTTGAGCTGGCAGTTTAAACCCTCGGACAGTGCACGGACGTACTGGTAACAGCGCTCGCTATCGGAACAGGTACTGAAACCAAGGTCCCCCCTCCTTCACTCAACCCTCTCCTTCTCCTTTACCCTGCACTCTTCTCCTCCTCTTCTTCTTCCTCCTTCCCGGCTAAAGCCATCAACTCCCAAAACACTACAACCAAGGCCCCGGGACAGGTATGGTCACCAAACATCTGACTAATGCTCTTGTAGGAACCAAGGGCATTGTCCCTCCTCCACCTAGTGGCGGCCATTGTGAAAGAGACATGTCGCCAGCACAGAAACCTCACTTTACAAGTCCCAGCATGCTTTGTGCCATGTTAAGGCTATGCTCACATCACGTTTATGGTACGTGTCCGGTGGACATATACGTCTGGACCTTATCCCGTCATATATGTCAATCAGAGGGTAACAACGTGATGGCGTAAGGCTCTATTCACGGCTCATTTCTGGTTGCCTCTGAGGTAGGGTTCATGCACACGGCCGTAAACGTTTTGTGGTCTGCAAATCGCGGATCCGGTCCGAGTGTTTGCCGCCATGTTTTTTATGTTACTCCTGCAGAAATGTCCTATCCTTGTCTGCAAAATGGACAAGAATAGGATATGTTCTATTTTTTTACGGGTCCACAGAACGGACTTACGGATGCAGACATGCCTGCTGAAATGAATGGGTCGGCATCCGATCCACAGAAAACGCAGATCGGATGCGGACCAAAACTACGGCCGCGTGCATGAGCCCTTACACTGTATATTGGGCGTATTCCCCATTGTAAACCTCCGACACACCCATAGGCCCCTCAGCATATGCCACATATGCGCTTTTGGCATATTCTGGGCCTGTATACGTGAAGTGACCTACCTCAGAGGCTTCCATCAGGGTTTATTACTGAAGTAGCCAAGAACGAGCTGTGAACAGAGCCCAAGGGAGGAGGGGGCGATCATCCAGTGTCTGCTCGCCTCTCCTGTAGTCGGACCAGTGATTTCTACAGCCCGGCCCTAGATCCCCTGTGTATCTGCACTTAAGAGGCATCACACGCCATGTTGGGTGAAACTTATATTCCATTACTGTGATTTCTGGCCACAGGTATTGCATCTCGCACTTTACTTTGTACTCAAGTTATTCTTTTTCTTGCACCCGTCCTTCCTCCTGGGACTTTTATGGCCAATTGCTAGGATATGTCACTAATGTCAGATGGGTGCAAACCCCACCTCTGGGACCTGCTCCTATCTCGGGAACAAGGCCCTGAAGCGAATGATGAGCGCACCAGGCGTGTCCTCTCTGCATACTGCCATGGGACTTTTAAAAATGAAGTCTCATAGCAGTGAGTGAAGAGCAAGCAACACATATGTGGCCCCTCCATTCACCACTATAGGACATCTGACAAAGCTGAGGCTGCCCTCTGCTGTTTTCAGAAGTCCAGTAATGATGGATGGAGGGTGGTCACACATGGGCGGCTTGATCTCTCCCCTTTCTGGAGTTAGGTGTGGGTCCCACCTCTGGCATCCACTCCTATCAGACACTTTATGGCTTATCCTAACAATATGCCATAAATGTCTCTGATGGGACAACCCCTTTAAACTTTTCCCGTTGACACAGAATTATAAAGGGCATCCCTATTTTATAAAGTGATGGCATATTGCTAGGTTAGGCCTTATGATCGCTGGTGATCCAACCACCTGGACCTCCCACTGATGGTGGTGACTCGGCGCTGGTGTTCACTGTTTTTCCGGCATCCTGACCACCATCAGGTGAATCCAGATGTGCGAGGAACAGTTTGGAGGTGCAGCGCCCTCAATTCTCATGGTGGGTAGAGGAGGCCAGAGGTTGGACCTCCACTGATTCTAAAGTGATGACATATCCTCCTTCTTACTACAAGGGTAAACCTGTTTAATACCCAATTATCCGTTTCTAGGACAAGTACCAGAGGTCTTACACGGAGTGACTAGAATAAGGGTCATCCCAGACATGCATTATGTTATCACAGTCCTACAGAGTAGATCATTGACATTAAATGGTGCAGTGCATGTGTAAATCTCACTTCTCTGTATCCTTTTCGCATACGACGTGACAACGTCTACTGCCACCATTTTCAAGAACAAAATGCAAAAAATAGTACATAAAAAGCATCTAAAACAAACCTGGAAAGTGTGACTGTCCCTGCAGATGATGTAGGAGCCTCAGGACACTGTCGGGGGTGCCTCCCGTCCCTCCCATCTCCAGAATTTACGGACAGTCACTCACCCTTCCTTCTCTATAGCAATGGCTGTGCCAAGCATGCATGTTCCTTACCTGCCAGATCTTCATTTGGAATGATACACATGGACCTTTATAGGATTAGATGACTTCATCATAGGGTCACACATGCGTGAAAAGGTGACGCTCCTGCTGCCCAATTACCGTCACGGGATCCCCAAAAGTTCTTGTTCCCATTGGAATAGAATGAAAAAGAGACAGACTTGGAAGCACAGCTGTGATAGAGATACTGACAACCCAGCTAAACTATACCGAGGGTATCTGCAGGAGACACAGGGAGGCGCAGGTTCTCTTCCCAGTCATGTTTTTTACCTAAAGTATGGGGTTCTTAAAGGGTACCTATTATTTTCATAGTAACATGTCAGAAGTTTTGATTGGTGGGGGTCTGGGTACTGAGAACCCACCCATCGCTAAAACAAGAGGGCAGAAAACCCTGTGTCTTCCGTTTCTGTTCGGCTCCCATAGTGAGCGGTGAATCCGTACATCACGGTCACTGCTCTCCCAGGAGAACTGAGCAGAGCCAAACAGAAATGATCGGGCTCAGCGCTCAGCCCCCTCATTTTAGCAGCCGCACCCGGACCCTACCATTCAGAACTTTGTGAAACGATAGCTATTGTTGAAAGTGGGTTGTAGGAGATGGGTATGATGATACCAGATGCAGCCTGTGGTCCAGAGTGGCGCTTGCTTCTGTCTCATACTACTCCTTCAAATTATGGTTGTCAGACGGAATAGATTTGTGTTGATGTCAGCACACAACCTACAGGCGTGTCGGTATAACACTGTTCTGCCCAACTCCAGAGAGATGTCCACGTCTACATGCAGGTCCTAATATCGCTAGGATATGCTATCACTTGATGATCGCTGGGCCTGAGAATGCAAGGGCCACCTGCCCGTTGGTTATGCAGGACACTGCAGGCAACCCCATTACCCCTTGCTCTGCCATAAGCCCCTTTTTAATGATCTGTGGGGGTCCCAGAGTTTGGACCCCCCACTAATCATAAAGTGATAAGACAGAAGCCATTTAGGACTACACTCTTGTGTCTCGTACATTCTTCCGGAACAGGGATCCGTAACCTTCGGCACATCAGCTGTTGTGAAACTACAATTCCCAGCATGTTCCATTCATTTCTAAGATAGTTCTTAGAAAAGCAGAGCAAGTGTGCATGCTGGGAGTTGTAGTTTGGAGCTGGAGTGGCGTAGGTTGCCCACCCCTGTTCTAGAAGAACAGCCCAGTCTGTAGGACCAGATGTGGATCTCTTTAGGAGCAGGCTGGCTCTCCATCATGACATTTCAGACACCTTGCACCCACACTCTGCTGAACACGTCCTCTTCATCCTTGCTTGACCCCTTCCAATGGACTCTCGCTGTCTGTGCTTACACCGTGTCTGACCGCCCGCTGTGCTTCTTGTGATCCGGCTTTGGCTGCGGCCGTCCCCACACTTGGCAGAGGGTCGAGCTGTGGCACCGCGCACTTGCTCGCTGCATGCATGAGGATTAGCTCAGCTTGCGAACCTCTCCCCCTGTGTCTGTCATTTCAATAACTCCGGGGCTGTAAATTGTTGGTGTGTTTTGTTCTCTCTTGTTTCCTTCCCCTCCACAGGTGTTAGCGCATTGACCTCCATTCCTGCAGAAAACAATGACCATTCCGTGGATTTCCCATCATCTCCCTCCATTGTTTTCATGGCTCTTATTGTCATACACTTACATTCAGGTGATCCAGAAACGTAGGTCGAGGGACCTCAGGGAGCCATTAATGCATCCGAAATATCTGTCGTTATAATATTATTGGTTGCGTCGGTGACAAGGGAAGGTCACTGGTACAATACGGAGCACGTGAGGTCACAGGAGTATCTCTGTAAGAAATCCACAGTCCACGTCTCATCCACGTGGGCCGGGTGCAGAATGCAGTCTATTGTCACTGTCACCATCAGACAGCAGGATGCAGTTAAAGAGGAGCTAGCCCCTCTCCTCCTTTTTTTTTTTTTTTAAAGCAATTAGTTAAGTTTCCCTTTTATTACCAATTCTGGAGCATCTATTCTTATGACTCTTATGCCGTTCCCCTATTATTCCTGCTAGACGTTTACGAATGAATTGCCAGCAGTTTGCAATGAAGTTCCAGATGAGGGTTACCAGTTGGGGGGGTGTCCTGCACAGTCTGAAAACGGCAGCACTGGATAGTTTCAGGCTGTGCAGGGACACGCCCACAACTGGTAACACCCAGCTTGGACCTGCATGGCAAACTGCTGGTAATTTGTTCATAAACCTCTAGCAGAAATAATAAAGGCATTAATAGTCATAAGAAAAGATGCTTCAGAAATGTTATTTTTATAGGGAATGCTCCTCTTCAAAAGGGGTTTTCCAAGATCGGCAAAAATTTGCGCAAGAGGGGAGAAATGCCATCAAGTAGTGAAACCCATGTGACTGCCGCAGCCAGTCACTGGCCCCAATGGTGAATGGCCCTTTTCAGCCACCACGCCAATCAACAAATGTCCGTTATCCCGCAGCCCCCCCAGGACACAGATTATTTTGCCAGGGGAGGTTTCTGTTTCCTGCAGCCGCTGTAGGGATGACATGGCGGCCAATCAATTAAATGACCATTCGTGTAATACACGTAACTCTCTGCCGAAACATAATGAATATAAAAATTTAAAATGAAACTATTTGCTTAAACCCCCAATTTGGTGGCGACCTAGGGGCACACGTTCCTGTCCTTACGTGTAGACGTCTTGAGAATTGCCCACTGTTGAGCCCATAAGTATTAGGGGCCATTAATATTTGCTTGATGGATCAGAATTAATTTAAATTGATTAGTGTAGACGTAGGATCGGGAGGCTCTAAAGAGACGGTCACTGATCTCTGTATTTGCTTAGAGCATTTTTAATATAAATCTAGCATTGATTGAAAATGTATGTTTTGAAAGCCAGTGATTGGCTGCGGCGGTCACATGTCTGTGGCGTGTGATCGGGAAGGGTTGGAACTGCAGCGGCGGAGGATTGGTAAGGTAAGTATAACTTCTTTTAATTAAATGGCTTGACAAACCCTTCTCGTAGTGCAGAAGAATCTTACCAGGAAATTGTCAGCAAGATCCTGTTGCCGAAACCTTTTGCGGCTTTATTTTTTTTACTGTCATGGTTTGTGGCATCTCATTAATGCATTACGTACATATCCAAATATTGGGGCAGAGCAGCTTACGGTATGTATTTTTAAGCCGCTGTACGAGTGCGTGCAGATCTATCTGGAAAGGTGTTTTCAGGATCGCAGTCGCAGAGTCACGCCCAAATTAACATTTTCTGACTCTCTATGGTTTCAGCCCACTTCAGATTCATCAACTAGACTTGCATTGATGCTATACTCGGGGAGAGGCTGCAGAGTAGGGTATAAAACCCCGATATGGGAATACCCCTTTAATGTCGACCTTTCTCCACCAAACACGCCTCGTTATCTAGATGGGGCCCGCAACTATATCCAGAATAGTCCAGTCCTTTCCATTCACTTCTATGGGAGTCCCGAGGACAACTAAGCTCCCCTTAGAAGTGAATGGAAAGCCATGCGCAGTCGACAAGCAGGCCCCGTTCTCCAGAAGCAAAGCCTTCATCCATCAGACTTTTTTGGCATACCTTTTGAATGTACCGTGATGGAAATACCGGTACCCGGTTATCTCATGAGGACACCCTTGACTATGCCCAATGTGGTTTCCGTGCCTGAGACCCCCTCTATGAGCCAGTGCGGAGAGTCCCTCTGTATGAGCGGCTCCCATGCTGTCAGACTCGAGCGGTCGTCGTATTACAAGGGCAGCCATTCATCTGATAGAACACTGCATGTTCCTCGGTAGCGGCTTCGCTGACCTCAGACTTGGTTTCAGGAGCAGGTCTAGGGGCATTCAACTGACCTCTGAGACAACCTTTTGGCACTTTTTGGGGAGTAAAACATTCATAGGCCATCAAAGTTTGGTAGTCGGGAGTCCAGCCCCAGGACCCCGGCCTGACATAGACAAGTCACTAGTCCTGACACACATGGGGGGAGGGGGCCTCATACATGGCCGTTTCCGAATCTTTTGCTGGTGTTCGAGGAATAGCGTCCATAATGAGGGTCTTATCCTTGAGCCTTGATGATGGGTGATGCAGCACACGTCTTGTATCTGTACTATACAGTCTTCATTACAGTCTTCTGTTCCGTTTCATACATACCGCTACTTCCATGTACTCACCCATCCATCATGTTTTAGTGTAACGGGTCAGATTGTGGTCGTACAGTCCGATCCTGTCGTGCAGAGTTGTTCATTCACTATGGCGGGTATCCTGAGAGGAATAAAGTGGGTTCTTAAAAATTGATTCCAATTCTGCGACATTGACTGGACTAATTATTTTTGTGTTTTTTTTTTTGTTTTTTGTTTTTTTCTTCCCCTCCAGTACACGTCAAGCATGAGAGCAAAGTATCTGGCTACTAACCGCCCAGAATCGGAAGCTCGCTAAACAAGCGGGTGACACAGACGTCTTCAGACAGATGTCCTCCTGCCATAGCCCCCCCGAAATCCCACTGTGTGGTTCAATGTGTCTACAAAAAAAATAAAATGTTGGCGTCCCTAGACACCCCTCCCTGTACTTCTTGCCTCCTGTCCACGGGAAGAACAAAGGAGACCGTTGCATGGAATGACAAGTTTCTTGGGATGTCCCTCCGTAATGGCTGACCTCAACGAGGAGCTCATCTCATGTCTTCAGTCCAGGGATCGTAACCATTTCTATCTCAAGACCCCGCTCCTTCCTGGGGTCTTTTATTTCTCAATGTCTTCTCTTCATTTTGCCTTTCAAAACAAATTCTTATATTTTTTTCTTAAGCCATGAGGTGCAGTTTTATTATTTAACATGGTATGTCGCGTTTTATTTTGTATTCTTTTTACATCGTCCGCGTACACCATTCTTTTTAATGTCCCCCTTCCCCTATGCGTACTTTGCCAGTGTTTTTTTTTATTTTTTTTTTGTTTTCAGTATTATTTGTAACCTTTTGGAAACCACTTTATATTAAAATTATACTAAAAATGCACTAAACCAATTGCCGGGTCGGCAGCAATTTTATGACACAACTGACCAGAGTTTCCGTGCACATTCCATATTGTAAATTGCATGTCGTGTTGGTCTCATCATGAGGCGCTTTACTGCATTTTGTCCCGCCGTCTGCGGTTCAATGCGCTGTGATATAGTCCGCTTTGGTTTAAATGACTGGAAATTTGCCAACCTAAACCCCAACGCCACTGACTTATTGCCTATGCATCATCCGATTCGCATCTCATACCTGTACCCAAGCTGCTTCTCTTCTTAAGCCCCCCTTAGTGCTTTCTGTAGGGTGTTTAAGTTGAATAGAAACCCCTTTCCTTCCATGAAGTTGTCTCACATGCCATACAAGAGATCCCTCTCCGTGCTTCACAGACTTGTAGGATCTCCTTACACAGGCAACAAGCATGGAAACTGTGAGGATTAAGACCAGCCGAGGATGAAACTATACAGAATTTGGGAGGGTGCAGTAATACAGATTTTTGGTTGGCAGCAAATATATCGACGAGATGTGAGCGCCGTATACCTCCACTAATGCTGTTGTGAAGAGGTAACCCTTAGACCTTCGTAGGGCCACCTAACCAGTCTTACCTTTTACCCCTTTTCTTGCCAGTTGTGTTTAACCGAGCAGCTAAAACCTACCAAGACCACTATGTCCTGCAAGAGAAACTTCATTTTTATCTGTTGTTTGTGGTTAATCTACTTGGCACTGCTATACTGGTGATTTACTACTTATGGATAGACAGTAGATGCAATCCATAAACATCATGGAAAATAACCGGGACCTGATGGAAGACAGGGGGATGACTATATACAATACAATAAACTACAATGCATTTACTCCTCTCCATTTAGCCTACATTGTATAAATTGTTGGTATGTCCTCTCTTTCCCCTCCCCACTCCAGTCACTCCCAAAACAGGTGTCCTTATAAATCCCATATTGGAATCCTACTTTATTTTACCAGCTTGGATTTATTGTTTTTTGTCCATTGATCCTATTTTTACAAATACATTTGCGTTATTTATTTGCTTTCCCGATCTTACAGCCATAACGGACATGAGATTTGATTCAGGGGGGACATATTGTCACAGCCGGATCTAAAAAAAAAAAAAAAAATTCACCGCCTACCGTCAAGATGTCTACAACTGGAGAATTCCAACTTGTATCACTGGTGCTAAAGCTATTGAGCTTGATCATCCATTGTGTCTATCGGCTTGCCGGAAAGCTTTGTGGAATAGTACTGGGATTGTTGTGGTTGTTGTACAGAGATCTCCTCAACCTTGTAACAGGATGTGATATGTACATCGTCAACGTACCGCACCTCACTTATACCATGGACTTGTGCCATTTGTTTTCGGAGAAAACTGAGGACTCCTTTGCATACTATAAATATGATATCCACCAATCTCAAGAAATGGTGATTTTTATGTTTTTAGTTTTTTTTTGTCAAGTCTTAATGGCTTGGGCCGCAGGATATAAAACTGAGCCAAGTCGGTCCAAATAAGACCCTTATGGACAAATCTTGCCACTTAATCGACGTCATTTAGGAAGCACAATGCTGTTGTTATGCACCTGGGTTTTTTGCTTCATTGTTCTTTTTTAATTCATATCCTTGACTAGAATGGCCGAAATGGAAAAAAAAAATAGTGAGGCTGTTCGAGAACAGACATCTTGAAAATGTGAAATGTAAATAGCATGTTTGACTCTGTGTCCCCTGTAAAAGATTGCCTTGTTATTGTAAAAGGAAACAAACTCAAGACCTCTTGAGATTATTACTGTAGTGTTTGTGTCCTCTTTGTGATATTAATAGGTTCAGCTTGCTTGCCGGTCTTAAGAAATCTGGGTTTTAGACTACGGACACCTTCAAAGCAATTTTTTTTTTATGTTTGCATTTGACTAATTTTGGCCTAAAAAGAATTTTCTCAGTTTATCTTAAAAAGTTCCGTCGTTTCTGAGCTGCAGGGTTAAAAATCAGTCTGTTTGCAGGCTCATGTGTAGCTCCAATCTCTGATCTCCTGTTCTCATAGGCAATCATTATAGCGCAATTCTTATTAAACCGATAAGAATATGGCTTCAATAAGTGTTCAGGAGATCAGAGATAAGAGCTACACATGAGCTTTGAGGTAACTGTTCAAAGAAAACAGAAACTGACAGCCTTCAAACAGACAGTTTTTTTTTTTTTTTTTTTACTAAAGACCAATTTAAAAAAAGTCTACTCATTTTAGGCTAAAAAAAAAAAAAAAAATCTAACAAAAATAAATATGCCCTTGCAGGTGTATGTAGTCGTTTTGCAGCCATTTTGTATTTCGTTAGATACTTAAAGGGGTTGTCCAGCATTTTACAAGTGGCGGCCTATCTTCAGTACCCCCGCCCACCAGCTGTTCTGTAGTAGTTCCATTCACTTCACTGCAATAGCTGATCAGAGGGGAGTACAGGGTATCCGACCCCTGCCAATCGGAGATCTGAATTTGCGTTGACCTTATCGCTAGTGATTAGAGATCTGTGCCCCTTTGTTTCTGACTGGTTCTGTGAAAATGGCACCACGCGGTCGGTCCGAAACTTACAGATCTACTGTATATGCTTTATGTGGATCCATTCGCCGCCTGCTCTGCTCTCTGACGAGAGACAGTATGAAGCACAGAAGAACAGCGATCCGCTGAGCTTTTCTTCCCCTTTGTTTTAGTGACCGGTGGTGGTCTCCGCACTTGGATCTCCACCAATCAAAACTTTTTTTTACATGTCAAAAGTATTTTGAAATAATAGGTATCATTTAAGAACCAGTTATCTGCTGTACATATGCCTGAATTGCCATAAAATCGGTAACTGTTAAGTCTGGTTTAGGCTTTGTTCACATCTTCACTTTAATGGGGCCCTTTTCTTCCATTCCACGGCTTTGCAAAACAAATGAAACATGTCCTATATACTTGTAAGTGAAAATCAGGACATGGCCCCATTGAAGTCTATGGGTCCACAAAAATACGGAATGCTATCCGTTTGTTTGCGGACATGCTGAACTGTCCTCAGAAAAACGGAACCTCATTTTTGCGGATATCATACGGTTGTCTGAAAGAGCCCTTACTTACACAGGCCATTGTTTAATGGACAAGGTGTAATGTTGCGTATCTCCTGTGATGGTGCTGCTGGTTTTCTGATCACACAGGGTCCCAGTAGCAGAACATCCTGCCATCAGCCCATCATAACTGGATCTTTCTCCAAAAAACTGGATTGTCCGAAGTTGCCACATCCTGTTTGTGCAAAACATTGAGCGACCTACAAATATTGCTTCTCTTTCCCAAAAAAAATGTGGGTGTCTGATAACAAAAAATTTTGGTAGTAAAAAACCCCCCATTATAGCCTAAAAATGAGAAACACCTTGGATAGCTGTCACCCGAGATGAGGACCAAAAATATTGTTGTGTGCATGAGGCCTAATGTGTATGGCTACATTTACTATCAAAGAGCATCTTCAGGAGTGTCTTTAGGGTTCATACTGCCTAAATTGAGTGGCATACAATAAACCCCTGGTTGATCTGGCCTATTGTATGTTTTTTGTGCCTTTTTATCTTTTTGCGGCCCTCTCTATGCAATTCCAGGAGGTACTTCTCCTGTTTTTTGGGGGGGTTTGCTGTGCGGATTGGTGGAGTCAACCGCTATGCGTGGTCTTGTTCCTGTCCTAGGGATTCCTTCAGACCACCTCCTCGTGAGCCAAACATGTACGAGAAACCATTTGATACATCTGCTTTAAGCCTTTTTGCACGCATGTTTGCGAGTTCAAAATTTAGAGCACACCTTATTTCACCTTAATTTTTAGATTTTTATTTTTTTTTTTTTTATTAAATTTTCTGCATCTCCAGCATAGATTTTATTTTTTTGTTAAGCCCCAAGAGGTTCCATTTTACTTGAGGAGGTGATCTTTGTAAAGTGACCGCCCATTGTATATATTTGGACTTTTGGCTTTTTATAGTTACCCCTATCCTGAAACTTAAAATTTTACAAATTGGAAAGCGTCTTTTCTTGAGCTTTTTGGTGGCTCAATAGTGTAAGAAGGCTTTTACTTCTTATACAGCCTTTTTAAGCATTTTTGAGTCCTTTTTTTCTCTAAAAATGTTATTTCCTTCTTGATATTTTCGGATGATTTGTCAAGAAATCAATATATTATCAGTTTCTTATTAGTTTCAGGGAGTTGCTCTACAATATTCCTGCTTGCTATTTTTGCTCCCTGTTGCACCGCCTTCCATAGAATTTGGCGTGTGCCATCGGTCCTGCTTTGTTATTAAGGGGTCCAAGATGATGCTTGGGGGTCAGCTGCTCAACAAGCCTCTGGTTTAGATCAAACTACATTGATTGGGATTAGAAAGAAGTGGGTTTTTTTTGGGGGGGGGGGG
The DNA here is from genome assembly GCA_033119425.1 of Bufotes viridis. Lineage (NCBI taxonomy): Eukaryota > Metazoa > Chordata > Amphibia > Anura > Bufonidae > Bufotes > Bufotes viridis. Next base: position 103,798 of record JAKVIS010000142.1, on the reverse strand, counting down.
GGGTTCAGAAAAAGTGCCTCTCTGGTCCATGGGTTGCGTCTGGTGTTGCAACTCAATCCTATTCATTTAAATGGTGATGAGCTGCAATTTCAGACACAACCGCTGGATAGGGATGGCGCTATTTCTGGCTAAAATAAAGCAGTCCTTCTTTTTAAAATTGGACAACCCCGTTTAGAATTGTGCACAATGCAATAGTTGACCAATCAGATTGACTCTGCATTGGTATGTCCATTTATAAAATCAATATATTTTATAGAGTTCCACTTAAAGGGCTTCTCTAGGAATTAAGAAAATGAAAATACTTATATATTACTGTATTATAAATATGTTCTCAAATACCTTTCACTAGTTATGGCTCGTTTAGTCTCTTGAGCAATCATTAGGAGAAATAAAATGGCCGCCGTCCTATTAGGGCACACAAAGCCTGTCCTAATCACACAGCAGCACAAGTTACTTCAGAACACTATGGTAAAGAGCTGCCTCTTCCTCCTCTGCTCTGCTTATTAAGGATTATGATCCTGAATACAACTGACTCTCTGTAGGAATGGAGTTTATAGGAGACAAGAAGTACGGTGAGGATGTAGCTGATGAGCAGCAGCACTTGTATCCAGTCTCCATTACCATAGTCTGTCCTCTCTGTATTTCATGTCTCCTCATGAACTCCGTTCCTACAGACATTCATCAGACATAGATCATATTAAACTGTGTTCATTACGATAATCCCTGACAAGTAGAGCAGAGAGGAGGATGAGGCGGCTCTTTAGATAACTGCTATAAAGTAACTTGTCCTGTGTGATTAGGACAGGTTTTGTGAGTACGAATAGGACGGCTGCCATTTTATTTCTCTTAATGAAAGGTATTTGGGAATATATTTATAATAAAGTAATATTTATGTATTTTCATTTTCTTAATTCCTGGAGAACCCCTTTAAATCTGATTTTGATTTTAAATTAGTATGTCAGTTAATAGATAGAAAAATACATGTGCAATTAAAGGGACACTCCTATAAACAGATAAACTGTTAAATACATAATGGGGGCACTAATGGGGTCATGTATGACTTTTTGGTCATCTTTTTGGTGGTCTTCTCTGTCTTTTTCCATCTCCTTAGGTCCTGCACTAGACTTAAAAAGTGAATCTGTTTTGTCTGGACTGTTCCTTTAAATAGTGTCTGTCAACAGTTTTGACCCCTCAGAACTGCTGATAGTGCTATATAGGTGATAAGGATGGTAGTGTAAGCATACCTGGAATGATACAAGAAATACAACTTTCACTCCCCCTGGTTCCACGATCCCAAGTTCCATGGGGGTGATCTCTTCATATTTTGTGCCCCTGGTGCTCTGTATTGAATGCTTCCCTCAGGTGACAACCCTTGCAGGCTCCTGGTTGGACACTACAGTTGTCATTCGGGGGTAGGGGGGGGATTTGGGAAGTGTTCAGTGCAGACGAGGGCACCGCACAGTAAAGGACTGCCTCCTGGACACTTGCTAGAGGGATTAACCCTGGGTTCACACCTGAGCGTTTCTATCGCGCGTGTTACAGCGTGTTTTTGCAAATGGGAAACGTGCGTCATACGCGCGTTCGTGACTCTGGAGACCAATTGAAAAAGGCATATCTACACTTTAACGCGTGTTAAACACGCGTTCCCATTGAAGTCTATGGGTGCAAACGCGCGACAAAACGCCCCAAAGAAGCTCAAGAACTTCTTTGAGCGTAGGGTGTTTTACAGCGTGTTTGAACGCGCTGTAAAACGCGCAAGTGTGAACTGAGGGTAAAAGTGGATTTCTTGGAACCTACATGGACATCATCCCAGGTATCCCTACAATGCTCCTCAAAGTTTGGGGGAGGAGGTCAAATTTAATATATTTACCAGCTACAGTAATTGCATAGACACAACACCCTATACTTGGTATTGCATATATATATATATACAGAATGTGCAAGTTTGGGTTGCCTAGCAACCACATGACTTGCTTTCTTGGTGACTACCTTTTCCCTACATGTAGCTACGAGCGCTGTAATGGTCACAGGGAATTCTAGTGATACTTTGCAGCTCGGCTTGTGTTGAGTACTTCCCAATGAGTCACCAGGAGGCCGAAATCTTAGACCAATGGTTCAGTACAAAGACACGGGAGAAAAGATGGAGGAACGGGAAGAATTGCTTCAAGAATTGTTCTCCAACCTGAGGTTAGAGTTGAGCGAACTTCTGTTTTAAGTTCGGCGTCCAAAATTCGGGTTGGGGTTATCGAAGCATCCCGTTATGGATTCCGCTACCATGGACCATAACGGCACTTGGAATCCATAAGGAGATTCTTCAATGAACCCGAACCTTGGACAACACGTAGAACCTGGGGTGACATCACAGTCATGTGATCAGTGCAGGGGGCGTGGCTCAGTACTGGATTAGATAAGAGGTGGTAGCCTACGACCTTTTATCCAATCCAGTACTGAGCCACGCCCCCTGCACTGATCACATGACTGTGACGTCACCCCAGGTCCTTCACCCCGGATTCCAAATGTCGTTATGGTCCGTGGCAGCGGAATCCATAACGGGATGCTTGGATAACCCGAACCCGAACTTTGGACGCCGAACTTAAAACACAAGTTCGCTCAACTCTACCTGAGGTTTATCAAGTTGTAAAACCATAACTCCCAGCTGCAGCCTGTCGGTGCATGCTGGGAGTGAAAGTATCAAAGACACCTCAGAAGATGGCAGCAAGTGTTGTTCTAATATCCACGAAGAGCTCTGCTCCATCTGTATTGTGTCCTATTGCATCTAGCCCTGAATATGTATGATGCATACACTGCTATACTATTAGACCATCGCTCATTCGCTTCATCTCCTCCTGAACTTGTTTTTATATTTTTTTGCACATTTGGGCTGATCTATGGACCCTCTTGTTATAACACAACCTGTGCCACGAGGAAGAGGCCACAGCCATTACTTCACAATCAATCATTATTGTAATTTCTGTGGTTACCATTCAATCATGTTTTAAAATAAACTAAAAAATGCAAAAAAAAATGTTTTTGGTTTGCTTTATTTAGATGTTAAGCCTATGTACAGCCATAAATAGAGGCGTAACTGGGCGTCCCCATCTTAAAGTGCACCTAAAGCTTCACATAGGCCTCTTTCACACGAGCGTGTCCGGATTAGGTCCGGATGCGTTGCGGATGCGTTCAGTGAAAACTGTGCGACTTCACAAGCAAAGCCATTCAGTTTTGCCTGCGATTGCGTTCAGTTGTTCTGTTTTTTCAGCGCGGGTGCAATGCGTTTTTCACGTGCGTGATAAAAAACTGAAGGTTTACAAACAACATCTCCTAGCAACCATCAGTGAAAAACGCAACGCACCCGCACTTGCTTGCGGATGCAATGCGTTTTTCACGCAGCCCCATTCACTTCTATGGGGCTAGGTCTGCGTGAAAAACGCAGAATATAGAACATGCTGTGATTTTCACGCAACGCACAAGTGATGCGTGAAAAAAAAAGGTTATGTACACAGACCCATTGAAATGAATGGGTCAGGATTCAGTGCGGGTGCTATGCGTTCATGTCACGCATTGCACCCGCGCGGAAAACTCGCTCGTGTGAAAGGGGCCATAGACTTTATTCAAACCTACTTTAAATGTGATTAGAAGAATATTTGTAATATATACAGTATAATATATGATTTCTTCTTTTTCTTTGCTACTGAACCCCGTGCAGGCAGGAACACACATTGCTGCCCCTGCCTGTACCTGCTCTGCATAGCCAATCACCAATGTGCTAATACTGGCTTTAGAGGAGTGGGCACAGGCAGAAGCACCGATGTCCTATGCAGAGCAGTCCGCTCCACCCTGCTAAAAGCCTTGCATACCACCTTAGTACAGGCTTTTAGCAGAGCGATCAGGGGCTGGAGCTGTGCATAGCACATCGCTGCTCCTGCCTGAGCTTCTGTAGATGATGCGCTATACCAGGTTTAGCAGAGCTGGCACAGGCAGGAGCAGTGATGTGTGCTCGTGCCTGTACATCGCTCACTGCGGCCCCAGTAGAATCTGTACATAAGTACACCCCTGACATGTCAGCGGTGTTCAAATTCTAAAGCTCTATAGACACCTGAACTTAAGGTGCTTATTTCTCAAGGAAAAGAAAAAATAAAGTATATTACAAATTTTCTTTTAATCACTTTTAGAATAGTTTTTTTTTATAACCTGCACTTTATTAAAGGGATTCTGTCACCACTTTTCAGCCCTGTGAGCTAAACATATGCTCATGTTCAGGGTCTCATTATGATTCCTAATCTGGCCTTATAAATGAGATCTGTGGCTTAATTTAGCTAAAAAACAGGTTTTACTAATCTGTCAATCATAGAAATAAGGTGCCCAAGGGGAGGTCCGGGGATGCAGGGTGCCCGGCGCCGCCTTCCCAGAGTTCTGCGCCGCCTCCTACTCCTCTGTGCCGCCTCTCCCTCCTCCCGCTGTGAGATGCCGTGCGTTCGCACAGGCTCAACCTGATGCACCCGTACGGACTGCTTGGATCGGATGCTTCTAGCAAAGTTCGGGCGCATCAGGGTGAGCCTGTGCGAACGCACGGCATCTCACAGCGGGAGGAGGGAGAGGCGGCGCTGGGCACGAACGGCGATGGCTGCAGCCGGCACCCTGCATCCCCGGACCTCCCCTTGGGCACCTTATTTCTATGATTGACAGGTTAGTAAAACCAGTTTTTTAGCTAAATTAAGCCACAGATCTCATTTATAAGGCCACTTTAGGAATCATAATGAGACCCTGAACATGAGCATATGTTTAGCTCACAGGGCTGAAAACTGGTGACAGAATCCCTTTAAGTGTATGTGAAAGTTTAGGTTCACTTTAAGCATGTATGAGGTATCCACGGGATATTCTAGAAATGCCTGATGGGCGCATGTTTTGCCTCGTGCCCCCATTCACCAATTCACAATTTCCATTGAGTTCAATAGTGAGGTGGCTGCTCTTGCACAAACTTCTCCATTGAACTCTATGGGTACTATGACATAGCGCAGGCATCCTCAAACTGCGGCCCTCCAGCTGTTGTAAAACTACAACTCCCACAATGCCCTGCTGTAGGCTGATACCTGTAGGCTGTTCAGGCATGCTGGGAGTTGTAGTTTTGCAACAGCTGGAGGGCCGCAGTTTGAGGATGCCTGACATAGGGGGTAGGGGTAATAGAAGTGGGACCTACACCTATCAGGCATGTATGGCATATCACATATATTCACAAAATGCCAAAGATGTAAATACCCCTTGAAGTTTATTGACATTTGCAGTAAGTTAGACCTTTTCTACAAAGCGGTCAATGACTACTTATTAGGCCTATTGCACACGAACGTGTGCACCCCGTGCCCGTGCTGCAGGCCGCAGATTGCGGCTCGCAATGCTCAGGCACCGGCCGTGGGGCAGCCGCAGCGGATCGCGGACCCATTCACTTGAATGGGTCCGCGATCTGCGAGTTCCGCAAAAAGATAGGACATGTTCTATCTTTTTGCGGGACGAAAGTACGGAACGGAACCCCGCGGAAGCACTCCGTAGCGTTCCGTTCCATCATTCCATTCCGCACCGTTCCGCATCTCCGGATTTGCAGACTCATTGAAATGAATTGGTCCGCATCCGTGATGCAGAATGGCCACGGAATGGTGCCCGTGTATTGCGGATCGCAATACTGGCACGGGGCGCACACGTTCGTGTGCAATAGGCCTTAGAGTCCAGCATGAGTAGATACCTCCCCTTAAATTGGGCTGCAGTCTTGGTCTTCTAAGATTGCACACCCGTATCCAAGGACCTATCAAGGTGTGTAAAAGCCCCTAGGAAAAAAGATTGTGTGGGGTGTACATCCTGGTTCCCCCCTTGCTGTGTCTAGAGAGTTCTAGCCTGGAGTTGGCAAGGAGAGGAAGCAACTCCATGTGCTCCATTCCTCACAAGACTGAACTAAAGTTGCAGAGACTGACCAATCTCTAGATGATCTACAGAAAGGAAAGCGAGATGCATGAAGTGTAAGAAATCTGTATGGCTGAGCATCGGAATCAGTAAGGTATCCTGCTACCTAAACTATTTAGACTTTACTGCAGTGAGGGGAATACTGTATAAACACCGTTCACACTGGGACACAACTTGGTCGGTTGTGTCTGAAAACTGTATGCCTCCGTAGCAAATTACAGGCCCAATTTCAAAAGTGAGAATGCCAGCCATAGATTCTGCAGGAAGAGACTTGAAAAAGATAGGAAAGAGTATGATAATTTCCATCCTTGCTCAAATCCATACAAAACCATCTTGGGAGATTTGCATTGTCTATTGTGGGAGCTGTGTTTTTGCTATCGTTGGATGTACTACAACTCCTATTTGTACTATAGTAAAGTATTCTGTTACAGGAACCCCAACATCAGAATGTTCCCCACGGGAAGAAAAGGTGCGCCCCCCCTTTTACTGAACGCCCCTAGGGAGCATTGGTGTGAGGAAAGCTATCGGCAGCCAGAGCCACTATCACTCCCATCCTCCGCTCTAGCTCCTCCTGGCCCGCTGCACCTACATTCTTCCAATGTAATAGCCTATGTCTGACTTAAGAGTTATAAAGCGGCCTCTGTGCTATTCTTCACACAGCCTGATGGCGATACAGGTACATGACATTGTCACCATAAGCTTGATGGGCAGAAGGTGATTTAGAAATTTCTGATAATTTAATAAATTATTTTTAAATCGTTTTAGAGGATAATTGTGATTATTCCCTTCACAAGCCACAAGGACCCCAGCAATTCTTGGATCAGGAAAACATGGCTGTTTTTTTTATTTCTTTGTTTTGTTTTCCAGGAACAGCGCCACTTTTGTCTGTGGCTTTGTGCAGTACTGCAGCTCAGCTTCATCCAACTGAAGAGAGCAATTTACCAGACACAGGTCTTATTCAAACCCTTTAACCAATAAGTATGTGCAGATTTTGGAACCTACAGGGATAGACCCAGAATGCTGACCTATGCTAGCCTTTTTAAAGGTGTTTTCCAGTGCTCAGGATAGACCATCATTATCTGATCAGTGGGGGTCCAACAACACCCTGCACCCCTGCCGATCAGTTGTTCTGCATTGGCTCCGGTGCTGGAACTACACAGCTCCCCCTTTATACATAGTGGACGGAGCCGGTTACTGCAGCATTCCCTTTTTTTTGGGGGGGGGGGGGCAATGCTGCAGTAACCAGCTCCATCCACTACACAATGGGTGGCGCTCTGGAGTTACTGCAGAACAGCTGATCGGTAGGGTGTCAGTCCCCTGTCTGTCTGATATTGGTGACCAATCCTAATACTAGGCTATCTATATAAAATAACCAGAGTGAGTGCCCCTTTAAGCTTTATTTGGAGCACGTGCAAATTTTAAAAAATGGAAAGTATACCCCTTAGGTGAAGAGGAGAGACTGCATAGGTCCTGTCCCCTATAGCATAACATAACAGCAGAGTGTAAAGAAAGTCCATGTTGTTCTGCAAGGTGTCCACCAGATGGCAGCACATGCACACAAATGTTCAATGCATTAAACATGGGGCAGAGGATCCAAGAGCTGTCCTGATATTTATTCATTTTTGTCCAATATATAATTGGGAACCAGGGTGATAGTTTCTGAAAAATTCTAGTAAAATACAGATAGCAGATATTTTCCCCCCTGAGAATAAAAAGGAGGACATTTAAAGAGCAAAGAGGGACAGGGGAATTTTGGTCCAAAATAGAGACCGTCCTTCCAAACAATGGAGCTATGACCCCCACCCAGATATCAGAAAAAGGGAACTTGTATTGGGTCAAGTCTCCGTACTGGGAGATCAGTCACATGGTGAACACAGTGGGGATACAAGCTTGAAGAAAACCCCATAGCAATCCTTCCTGCTGGATCCCAGGTTTTACAAAAACGTGGCAGACACCATTGTGAGGCCCTGGTTGAGGTTCCCTGGAAGCTAATGAATGCTGTTGACTATTCCAGCTGTTGGTGGATCTTGTAGCCTTGGCACTAGTAAGGCTGTATTCCAACGGACGTTAAATTGGCTTTTAAGGGTTAAAATAAAACGTCACTGGGAGCGCATGGTGACGTCATCACCTTGGGAGTGTAGGTCCTTCTGCATCAAGTGAAGAAGGACTGTCCCTGTGTGTGCAAGTGGCACTACGGCTTGTGCCACTCTGGGGGCCATTATTACTGGTGGAGGTCACTCTGGGGGCCATTATTACTGGTGGGGGTCACTATGGGGGCAATTATTACTAGTGGGGGTCACTCTGGAGGACATTATTACTGGTGGGGGTCACTATGGGGGCAATTATTACTGGTGGGGGTCACTCTGTGGGCCATTATTACTGGTGGAGATCACTATTGGGGCCATTATTACTGGTGGAGGTCACTCTGTGGGCCATTATTACTGGTGGAGGTCACTATTGGGGCCATTATTACTGGTGGAGGTCACTATTGGGGCCATTATTACTGGTGGGGGTCACTACTGGGGCCATTATTACTGGTGGAGGTCACTCTGGGGGCCATTATTACTGCTGGGGGTCACTATGGGGGCAATTATTACTGGTGGGGGTCACTCTGGAGGACATTATTACTGGTAGGGGTCACTCTGTGGGCCATTATTACTGGTGGAGGTCATTATGGGGGCAATTATTACTGGTGGGGGTCACTCTGGAGGACATTATTACTGGTGGGGGTCACTCTGTGGGCCATTATTACTGGTGGAGGTCCCTATTGGGGCCATTATTACTGGTGGAGGTCACTCTGGGGGCCATTATTACTGGTGGAGGTCACTATTGGGGCCATTATTACTGGTGGGGGTCACTACTGGGGCCATTATTACTGGTGGAGGTCACTCTGGGGGCCATTATTACTGGTGGGGGTCACTATGGGGGCAATTATTACTGGTGGGGGTCACTCTGGAGGACATTATTACTGGTAGGGGTCACTCTGTGGGCCATTATTACTGGTGGAGGTCACTATTGGGGCCATTATTACTGGTGGAGGTCACTCTGGGGGGCATTATTACTGGTGGAGGTCACTATTGGGGCCATTATTACTGGTGGAGGTCACTATTGGGGCCATTATTACTGGTGGAGGTCACTATGGGGGCAATTATTACTGGTGGAGGTCACTCTGGAGGACATTATTACTGGTGGAGGTCACTATTGGGGCCATTATTACTGGTGGAGGTCACTATTGGGGCCATTATTACTGGTGGAGGTCACTCTGGGGGGCATTATTACTGGTGGGGGTCACTATGGGGGCAATTACTGCTGGTGCGGGTCACTCTGGAGGACATTATTACTAGTGGGGGTCATTTTGGGGGCCATTATTACTGGTGGAGGTCACTCTGGGGGCCATTATTACTGGTGGAGGTCACTCTGGAGGACATCATTACTGCTGGGGCCACTATGGGGGACATTATTTTTGCTGGGGACCACTATGGGGGACATTATTATTGCTGGGGACCACTATGGGGGACATTATTATTGCTGAGGACCACTATGTATACTGCAAGGGTTGAGATTTAAATTTAAAAAAATCTATGAAAATCATCCATTTTTAATGGCTGTTTTTAACAGGCATTAAAAAGGGATGCAAAACGGCCGTTGAGAATGGGCAATGGGTGAAAAATGGCCATAAAAAACAGACAGTGTGTCCGTTTTTCATGGCCATTTGTTTCACTTGTGAATGTAGCCTAAAAGTTAATTTGCCCCCGGTGTAAAACCTGTGTCAGCACTTACTGCGGGGGCATTTGGGGTCACCTTGGTTCCCTTAACTCATCATTTACAGTCTAGGTAGTATGATAGCAGGGAAGTGATCTCCCCCATCTGCCGGCTCTGTTCATGTACAAGGCTTCTTTCCATGATTTGCCAAGGTTTTATATATCCACCTTACAGAGATGGAACATAAAATCAGTTTTGAGCATTCATTTGATCTCATACCCGCAGGTCTGCCCTTCTGTGCAGTAATTTGTGGATTGGGCCCATCCTGTAAGCCACAAGACCTGACCCTGGGTGCCAGGTAACTTATCTGAAGCGGCGCTTGGTTCAGGTACAAAATTTCATATATGATAGTGAACAGAGTATATTATTACCTGGCGCCCTCCTCTTGCACCCATCTTCGGAAGATCCTTCCGTTAGGGTCCTTCATGGATGGAGCTGTCTAGTTCTGGCACCAGAACTACTGCTGAACAGCTGGCCAGCAGGGGGTGCCAGTTGTGGGACCACCACGATCTGATATTGATGGCCTATCCTAACGATAGGTCATCAATTAAAAAACCCCTTTAAGAAAGACCTATGTGAACACCTTTTCTTCCCTTAGTGGGTCTACTGGCATTACCCATCAACTGATCCTCAACCACCGTCAGATATTAACATATGGCACCTAGTAAAGGAACACATCAGCGGAGTCCTCCCATTAACACTCCGATAAGATCTCGTCCGAAAAGGAAAATGGTGAAAATCCCGTTTGCTGTGTTTAAAGGGGTAAAACATGGTTACTTTCTTCCAAAAACAGCACCCCCACCTTGTCCATGGGTTATGGCTCAGCTCTGCTGAAGAGAATGGAGCTGAGCTGCAGTACCACACATAGCCTAAGGACTGGTGTGGCGCTGTTTTCGGTCAAGCAGCGGGAATGCAGATAGATATGCTATAGAGGGTATAAAACCATTACGTTTTTTTGGCACAGTGTTAAAAATGAGCCAGACACAGAATTGTTTTATCGGTTACGGTTAATTGAAGTGGGTGTGAGCCGGAGGTCCGGGCTCCTATTGTATGTAAATGGGAGGCAAGTATTAACAAAGCGTAATTATAAGTCTGCCCTGCCAGGCCACCGCTCCTTCTATCAAAATCTGGGATAAAGAGAAAAATTTAATAACCAAAAATTAATTTCTTTTATTGGATGGTAAGCCATCTGCAAGTCAAAACCACAACAGCCGCGGGGTTAATACCGGGCCTGGATTCTCTGCTCATCATGGCAGTCGGTGACAATTCATCTCTGCACAGGGTCCATTCCATCTTACTGGAGCGCCCCCCATAGGCATTATGGTCAGCTGCTTGTGGATGCCTGTCTGCTTGGTCTGTGACCCCAGAGAAATGACAGTCTGCCATCTGCTGGTGAAGGCTGGAAGTGCAGGAAATGCTGTTAAAGGGGTTGTCCGAGTAGTAATGATGACCTAACCTTAGGATACGTCATTGATATCTAATCGGTGGGAGTCTGACTACTGGCCCCTCCGCCGATCAGCTATTTGAAGAGACCCTCGTGCTCATGAAGCTTATTTCTAGGAGCCTCTGCTTAGGCTAGTGATGTCA
>JAKVIS010000142.1:0-90000 GCA_033119425.1 Bufotes viridis | reverse complement strand
CACTGGTGCATTAAGTATAGGCAAGTCGCAAAGAAAGCCGCATCTTCATGGTTTTCCGCAGTGTGATGTCATCTGTGTTACATTTTTTTTTTTTTTTAGATGGCCTAGATCAGGCATTCTCAAACTGCGGCCCTCTAGCTGTTGCAAAACTACAACTCCCAGCATGCCGGTGATATCACAGGCACTAATGGGCGGTCTTTAGCGCTGCCCTAGCCTGTTTTTACAAGCTAGAGCAGCGCTAAAGACCGCCCATCAGAGCAGGAGACGTCACCTATAACACTGCTAGGCGGGAGCCTCCACCTAGCACTATACAAATGTAAACAAACAGCCCTTGCCCCTAGCAGTTCAGCACAGGGCAGGGGGGAGCATCGGAGCATAAAGAGCTCCGATGTTGCACTCATTCATAGTGAATAAGTGCAGATTGGGTTGTGTCTGGGTTCAACTCTGAACCTAGACATCCCCTTTAAACCTATGTAACCTGCATATCACTCTTAAAGGGATTAAAGGGGACATCCCTTTCCGCATGCTCTATTTAAAGTGTAACTATCATTCCAGTTTATTTCTTGTATAGTCTAAAGACAGGAATGTAAAACATAACTTTCTTAGTGAAAGGTATTTCTTTATACTAGAAAAGGGTGTAAAAAGTCTTCTTAGAAAAGCTGTCCCTGAACATTGCTAAGGAGAGTCCTTCTTCAGTCTTCAGTTCCACTGAGCGCTGAAGACACCTGTGTGTAACATACAGAGGCTTCCAGACTGACTCTTGTGACTACCCCAGTCCCTGCCTATCTGACTTGTTACACACAGGAGTCTTCAGCGTTCAGTAGAACGCTGAAGACTGAAGACGGACTCTCCTTAGGCTAGTTTCACACTAGCAGCAGGACGGCTCCGACAGGCTGTTCACCCGACGGAACAACCTGTTGGATCCGTCCTGCCGCTAGTGAACGTGTGCCCCCGGACTACCGCTCCAGCGGAGTGGAGTTCCAGCCGAGGCACGGCAGCGCTCGGCGAGAGGCTGCCAGAATAAATGTCGGACATTTCATAGTTTTATTCCGTCGGGTGAACAGCCTGTCGGATCCGTTCTGCCGCTAGTGTGAAACTAGCCTAAAGCAACGCTCAGTTAGAGCTTTGCTAAGGGTACTTTCACATTAGTGTTTTTGATGGATCCGGCAGGGTTCAGCAAAAACGGTTCCGTTACCGATAATACAACCGTCTGCATCCGTTATGAACAGATCCGGTTGTATTATCTTTAACATACCCAAGACGGATCCGTCATTAACTCTATTGAAAGTCAGTGGGGGACGGATCTGTTTTGGATCCGTCCCCATTGACTTGCACTGGGGGCCATGCCGGATCCGTCTTGCTCCGCATCCCAGGACAGAAAGCAAACCGCAGCATGTTGCGGTTTGCTCTCCGGTATGAGAACGGAACGGAATGCAGTCCATTTTGGAGCACTCCGTTCTGTTCAGTTCAGTTTTGTCCTCATTCATTGTCAATGAAAAACTGTCGCATTTTTTTCGGATATTGAGCCCCTTTAACGGAACTCAATACCGGAAAACTTAAACGCTAGTGTGAAAGTGCCCTATCAAGACTCTTTACACCATGTTATCTGTTACAAAGGAACATCTTTCTCTAATAAAGTATATTACAAAATTGTTTAACATCCCTGTCCCTACACTATATTAAAAATAGACCAAAACGGTAGGAAATGTGTCAAATTTTATCTGCTAGTTGAAACCAGATAGCAACACATGTTCCTTGTTTTCTAATCTGTTTTTATTTCCAGATTGCAGATTTTTTAATTCTATTTCCTGAACATGATTATGGGGGCGGCCATCTTGCCTGTGCTGCTCTTAACAGCATTTAGAAAGCATTAAGAAAATTGCTTTACGGCAGTCCCATGGGAGATATGCACAACTGACTGAAGGGGACCTCATTGACTTCTATGGGAGAGTTTTCTAGGCACGCTGTGTGACCTGTGCAGAGGTCATTGTACAAGGAAAGAATAGATAGGCATTGACAATCACCTACTGAAAATGGTGGATCCTGTCTTATCTATACAAAGAGGTGGTATCATTACAGGCAGGATTAGAATAACAGATAAGCAGATAACTGTAGTAAAGTGATCAGTACAGACCAAGAAGTTGCGCCTGTTATTAGGATTAGTGGCCAATTCGAAAATGGCAGAATTTTATGTTTTTTGTTTAAATATAGATATTGCCATGGAAAATTAAAAATAACCATCAAAAATTCTTTAAAAATATGTTAAACCTAAAAATGTGATTTAAACAATAGGTATTTTTTTGATGATACATTCCCTTTAAGCAGAGATGTATATCACCCTCTTCTTTTCCACTCTTAACGGGGTTTAAAGGGCTTCTGTCACCCCCCTTAACCCATTTTTCACTAGCTGACATTAGCTATTTGCTAATGTCAGCTGAGTCGAAATATATATTTATTACCTTGTCCGAAGTTGTAATTTACGAGAAAAAGCCACTTTATTATATGCAATGATCTTCGCTACCAGCAAGTTGGCGCTTACTTGCTGGTAGCCGCATCTCGATGAGTTATGCACGCCCCTTCCTCGTTTGATAGACAGGGCCAGCGCTTTCTCCTCCTCGCACTGGCCCGTCTGAAGATAAATCCCGCCTGCGCCGTACCGCCAGTAGTCGGCGCAGGCGCTCTGAGTGAGGACGCAGCTTGCCGCTCCGCCTCAGTGCGCCTGCGCGACACGCCACCGCTACACCAGCTTCCCTTCCGGGTGTAGCGGTGACGTAATCGGCGCAGGCGCACTGAGGACGGAGCGCAAAGCTCGCGTCCCTCAGAGCGCCTGCGCCGACTACTGAGCGGTACGGCGCAGGCGCGGGATTTTATCTTCAGACGGGCCAGTGCGAGGAGGAGAAAGCGCTGGCCCTGTCTATCAAACGAGGAAGGGGCGTGCATAACTCATCGAGATGGCGGCTACCAGCAAGTAAACGCCCAACTTGCTGGTAGCGAAGATCATTTGCATATAATAAAAGTGGCTTTTTCTCGTAAATTACAACTTCGGACAAGGTAATAAATATATATTTCGACTCAGCTGACATTAGCAAATAGCTAATGTCAGCTAGTGAAAAATGGGTTAAGGGGGGTGACAGAAGCCCTTTAAGCTTAAAGGGGTTGTCACACCCAGACCAGGGGTGCACCTAGCATTTCTGCTGCCTGAGGTGAAAACTGAAATGGCGCCCCAACCCCCCAATGCGATTTTCTTAACCTAACCCCTTCTCTCCAGCCCAACTGTAGGGTACATTCACACGTCTGCAAAACGGGTCCGCATCCGTTCCGCAATTTAGTGAACCCATTCATTTTCAACGGTGCCGCAAAAGATGCGGACAGCACTTCCGTTCCGCAAAAAAATAGAACATGTCCTATTCTTGTCTGCAGCCACGGACAAGAAAAGGCATTTCTATTATAGTGCCAGCCATGTGCGGTCCGCAAAATGTAGAACGCACATGGCCGGTGTCCGTGTTTTGCGGATCTGCGATTTTCGGACGTGTGAATGTACCCTAATAGAAATGCCTTTTCTTGTCCGTGCCAGTGGAAAAGAATAGGACCTGTTCTATTTTTTTTGCGGGGTCGCGGAACGGAAGTGCAGATGCTGCCCCATTGAAAATGAATGGGTCTGCACCCATTCCGCCAAAATTGCAGAATGGATGCGGACCTATTTTGCGGACGTGTAAATGGGCCCTCAAAGACATACTTGGAAAACATTACATATAGCGCTACAGAACATACAGGGTCATACAGCGCCACGTGCTGTGCCCACTGTGCTTCCCAATACTATACTGCAGAAACAGATAGTACCCCTTTCTCTTGCCCCTATCTGGTGCTGCCTGAGGCCTCACCTCGCCTCATTGGTGTTGCACCAATGACCCAGACAACCCCAACCCCTTTCCATATGCCGGAATTGATGTAACTATATATTACGTGGTCATTCGAATGGGCGCAGTGTAATACCACCTTTCCCTGAGTCCCACCATTGTGTTATAGAGGACACCTGTAATTGTTTTAGGCTCTGTTCACATCTACCTAATGGTTTTGGTTTTATAATGGAAACCACAACTGCTGGTTCTATCGAGTTGCCATGAGGTCCATCAGGTTTCATTCCACAACACAAAAGGAAACACGACCTGAGAGTTCCTGCCATTAGGACTGACAGTCTTGCCCAGGTCACCGTGGTGGCAGGAGGACAGTAGGAGGACTATTAGACTGGCCTAGGTGTGACATCAGTTTAGAATAATTCACTTTGCTCCTGGTGAAAATAAGGAGATTTCTTGACTTTCTCGGGCTGGAGTGGCACACTTTATACATAGACCTCCTGCAGAAGATCCTCACACCCGGGCATTAAGGTGACACCTATGTGCGGCGGTGACAATGACACCATGGTGTGAGCATGAGGAGAGGATAGAAGGAGCTTGACACACTTGTTTGGTCAAGTGTCTTCTTCATTACCAGGCGGTGCCACGTGACAAAATCCGCACCCAGTCCTACTCAACATAGAGGTCACACTCCACACTAGGGTGACAACTCCTTAGAGGATTGCGATTCACATCATTTGGAATAGTTTAACACGTGTTAAGTTACTGTAGGTTACTCCCAACATGCACACTTGCTTGGCTGTTCTTGGAACTCCCATAGAAGTGAATAGAGCAAGCTGGGAGTTGTAGTCTCTCGACAGCTGGAGCGGTGCAGGTTGCTGACCCCTGCTTTAAACAAAAATGGCTGGGAAAAAAGGGTTCTAGACGTGTCCAGTTGGTGTTCTACATCTAGTGGCGTGTGCATATATTTTTCTGTGTCTATACAAAGTCCTCACTGGTAATGCCCCAGTTTTACCGCTGATCACAGACTACCAAATGCCACCATAGAGTCCTAGTCGTGATGCATACCGGCCCATTAAGACTTTAGGTTGTATTTTTTGAGATGTCCATACTGGCTCCAGGACAAAGCCGACATGATATTGTAATATACGTCTAGCTGAGCTCTTAGGTCAGTCTTCTCTCCTTCAGGCTTCTGATCATTATCAGTATTATGAGCCCATTATACATCCACAGCATACACAGAGGGAACAGTAATCGCAGGTCTGCAGATCTCCCATAAAGATCCCATCAGGATTCCTCCTATTAACTCCAGTGAGATGAAATCATCCGAATTCCAGTCCAGGCGGCGAGCGCTGGAGTGTGTCAGATGGCCTGAGACAAGGCAACACAGGATGCCCCACCAGGTCAATGTTTTACCAAGTTTACTGCATCACTAAAGACTGACACCCAACTGGTGAGACACTGACCTTCTGTGAGAAGAGGCCACCTACAATCCCCTGAGAGTGTTGAGAGAGACAGAATGATAGATAGATATGAGATAGATAGATAGATAGATAGATAGATAGATAGATATAGATATGAGATAGATAGATAGATAGATAGAGAGAGAGATAGATAGATAGATAGATACAAAAACGAATGCAGCACCACAGAAATCAGCGATGGAGTGCCAGCGGCTGTAGGGTCGATCCAATGTCCCAATGCTCGATACAACAAAGGAAAAAGTCCACGGCACTTGCAGTGACTATTGTTTTTTATTTACACCAACGCAACGTTTCGGTCCACACAATGGAACCTTTTTCAATCAAGGAAAAGGAAAAAACTGCTTGAAAAAAGGTTCCATTGTGTGGACCAAAACGTTGCGTTGGTGTAAATAAAAAACACTAGTCACTGGAAGTGCCGTGGACTTTTTCCTTTGTTAGATAGATAGATAGATAGATAGATAGATAGAATATATTATAGAGATAGATAGTAGACAGATAGATAGTAGATAGATATATAGTAGATAGATAGACAGATAGATAGATAGATAAACAGACAGACAGACAGATAGATAGACAGACAGACAGATAGATGACAGATAGATAGAGAGAGAGAGAGAGAGAGAGAGATAGATAGATAGATAGATAGATAGATAGATAGATTGATAGATAGATAACTATAATAAAAGATATATTATGAGGCTGAAGAGCACATCTTGACCGTGTCTGTTTTTGGGCTCAGATTTGTCATCACGTGACTGCACTTTAAGAATTCTGCTTTACATGTTTCATTAAACCTTCCTGAGAATCAGTGATCTTATGTTAGGTCCGGGGCTGCAGTCTATTGTGACACCTGGTTGGCCATCAACCCAAGCCTTGTCAGTGTTTACGCCCAACTTCTCTAAAACGTAGTAAGGTTCTTCGTGGACCATAAATCTCTGGAATGTCACTTTATTTTCTCAAGATCATCCTCACCCGAAACATCCATAAAACCAATATCATGAAGTCAAGCAAAACATCAAGCACAAATATATAATTAGTTTTATCGCCCGACGTGGAGAAGACAAGGATGTCACTCATACAAGAGTGAGCCAGACAAGGACAAGTAGGACATAAAGGACAACAGGATGCCATAAAGCTAACGACTGACTTTAGCATGAAGGAGAGTGTAAAGGAAACCAATTTGGTGATCTAGCAAAGACATACCAGTCATACTGACACTGAGGTGCTAAGTGCTTCACGGGCTTTGTGGTATCACCGCAGGAGCTGGTCAATTAGGAGATACATAGGTTGTATGTAAGGATTGAAATGTGTGATCCTACGATCAGCTATGATCAGGTGAGGAACCTACAGCAAGTGTTCAGTTTCTCTACAGTGCCACCACAGGAGAAATAAAGAATTACCGTGTACCTTTTCCATTATAATCAATAGGCTGTCAGTGTTATACATGGACATGTGAGAGATGCTCTTTGAATAATGAGATTCTGGAATAGGGCAACCATTCCAGGTATTTGAAAATGGGTTTTAGAAACCAGACCCTGTAACAGGAAGCCTTCAAGTGGAAAGAGCCACCTCACAGCCAGACAACCACGATAAGTGAGCATGTGCAGAAATGTAGGTTTATCGAATGTCAGAGTAGACATAACTGAGCAATACAGGTAAGTAAATGAATATGAGATGCTTCTTAATCATAACTGTGGTTCTCAATGTCCTTCTTGTCCACCTACATACATTATGCAGGACACACTCTCTGAAACTGTATAACTGAATTCAAAGACGTTGACTTACATGAATTTATATTTGGTCTGGATTGGTCCACAATTTCCAGAAACTGTCATGTCCATGTTAAGTAGACCAGCAATGGGATGGTCCATAAATGAGGCTAGAACATAACATAACCCTAGACCAGTGGTGGCTAATCCACGGCACTCCAGCTTTGGTGAAACTGCGACTCCCGGCTTGTTCCATTCATTTCTATGGAGTTCTGAGAACAGCCAAGCAAGTGAACATCTTGGGAGTTTTACCACAGCTGGAGTACCGGAGGTTAGCCATCACAGCCCTAGATTGTCCCCTATATCAGTGTTTCTTGAAGTTGTCTATAGTTTAAAAGAGATAAGTGACTGATTGTAGAAGCTCTGACTGCTAGAACCCCCACATATCATGAGAATGGAGGTCCTATCCCCATAAATGGAACGGTGATCGGGCGTCCATACTGCAGCGTTATTCCATCACTAGTGGTCTAACGGAGTGGCCTATAGTAAATGAATGGGCGGCAGTGCTTATGTGAGGACACAGTATCTCCGTTCTCATGATTGATGGGGGTCCCAGCAGTCAGAACCCCACCAATCAGATACTTGTTCCCTATCCTGTAAAAGATTTCTTCTTGGTACAACCTTTTTAACCTTTCTAGGCCAAGCAACCCTCTACTCAAACAAATTTATCAATGTCCCCTATTACAAGCACTGCTTGTGCACAGTATGAGTAGCCCTTAGAGGTATGGTACGAACTCCCTGGGGTACATATTCCATATGTTGAGAATCTAGGCTCTATCGTGAGTCTCATGAATACAGTCACCAGGGTCTATAAATAAGCCAGGAATGACCTGATCATCTCATGGTGGTCATGTGGAGACCATGATTGGAAGCCATCCCAATGGATAAGTGAGTAAAGCTGCCGTATCGGCCGACAGCTATTTCCCCTACACATAGGCTTGACGTTCTCAATGGGGAGATGGATGTCAACTGCTGCCAGACACAGCTGCCATTGAGGAGAGTCAGGAGGCCCTCGTACACATGGCCGAAATTGGCAGCTTCAGCTGACCTTAGTCTAATGGATATAGTTAGAAGTAAAATGAGTTTTTCGGGGAGTGTAAATCAGTAACTCAGTGCTAATGAGCCTATAGGGGGTAAATAGAGTTTGTTGTAATGCGTACCCCTGCCATGCTAAAAACAGCGTGGGAAAAACGTATAGTGGAAAGGTGAAGCACACTTCTCCCCTCTTCAGATGCACTCCATTAGCACATTCCTGATAATTATGTCTAATGGAAGGAAGTATCACTCCAGGACTGAGAAGAAAGTGTGCTTGTCCACACTCTCTGAAATTCACAGGTGATCTCCGCCAAAAGGGTATTTTTACGTTTAGAACGTGTTAATAGTCACACATTCAAGGCACCCTTCAAGTTATACACCATATGTGTATTGGGGTCATTCTGATTGTAAGAGCAAAGAGTTGACCAAAGGGCGATAGCACTATACCAGTAAGTAGGTCGCGTGGCATTTCGTATGACCCACACCAGACCCCCTTCTATGTGTCAGAATGGAGAAGCACTCTTGAAGTTCTCTGGCTGACTTGCTTCATCCGTGTATTACATGGATGGCCGTTCATCTGTACGGCTGTCACGTAATACTATGTTTTTGTCTGTCTGATCTGAACCTACCCAAAAAAATTAGCGAGCTGATGTCAGTGAGGGCTCTCAAATGAGACAACCCCTTTGATGACATATTGATAATCATCCTAAATGTTCTCTATCAGTCGGGTCACTCAAGGTATCGGTAGCCCACCTATGCTAACATTGCGTTGTGTTTGGAAAGGTTTGGAGGCCGGTGTCCTCCACATGCCAGACACACTTGTTTCACACTCAGCTGTAAAAAGGTCATAAAAGGAACAAAGAGACATCTACTAAGTGTGCCTGAAAAGTCCTTAACACTATCTGAAATCCATGTAGGTCAACAACCTCAAAGCGAGATCTGCATAGCGACAAAAGACACACCCAGGCAGCTGTCTTCACCTTTTCTCCATCACACGTGCACCAGGACCGAGACTTCAGTACTGGCCAACTATTGACATGTATGATGTCTTCGAAAGGAGAACCAGATCCATCTCCACATCTTCTACTCGTAGGCTAGCCTGCCTTTTTCCCTTTCATCAAGAGATAAGCAACTTTAGAGCTACCTGGCAGATGTTTATTTCCCCAACCCCATTAAAATAGCATAATAAGTAGAATGTACATGGTTACGGTGGATTTGGAGGCAATGTGTCTGAATAGTGCCTTGCATCTATGGTCCTCAACTACCCAGTCTGGCTTGAGACAAATGGACTTTCAATAGGGGCATCTACATGATACCTATAAACGTCGAGGAACTACTACCAGAAATAAAAGGATGATGGAAGCTTTTGACAGCGGGAAGGTGTAGCACGAGAGAAGGCTTTTCAGCTGGCAGCTCTCCTCCAAACACCACCGACAAAAAAATATTCGATGCAAACACAATAACGCCTTGAGGGAACTTCTATCTGTAGAGTTTGATGTAGGCCTATGCCTATTGACAGAGCAGCACTGCCTTGCAGGTTCTCTTGTTGCCTTACATAGTGGTTTGAGTGATAGGTCAGAATCTTGGAAGGAGGAACAAGTCAAATCAGGTCACCGCCTTGTGACATCTGCAAAATGAGAAGCTGCATAATGTACCTAACATGCATTGTGCTCCATGACCTAGACAGAAAGGACAAACTAATACTGTGACCCCGAAGCCTCTGTCCACAAGGATAGGAAGGGCATTGAGCATGCAGCTGTTCTATGATTGTCACTTACACCAAGCCATGAGACTCAATGGGCTTTTGTCAATTCACTTTTGGCCTGGGCCACAGATGCAAGTGGAATATTTACAATGGAAGGGCAGGCCCATTGACCATTGGGTTGACTCTCCACAATGTTTAAGGAGTTGTCCTCAGCACCCTTTAGGTGTACCTCCAGTTATAAAACAACTATCCATAAATAAATAGTAGTGGTGAATATAAGAAACTTTGTAATATATCTTGTTAAAGAAAATGCTTCCATCTGCTTTTATCGGGCTGATTTGCTCTTTCCTGCTTTTGATACTGAAGCCTATTAAGGGGGGGGGGGAGGTTTTGCCGGATGATAGACACACGAGCTGCGGTTTCTTAGCTCTACTACACTTAGCACTTTTGACTATACTACATTTAGCAAGATACTGTTCATAGAGAGGTAATAACTCACCTACTAGCTGGCAGCTCCTCGTCCCTCCTCTCTCCACAGACTTTTGTGTGTGAGACTGGAGATAAGAGTAAAGTGTGTGGAGTGAAAGGAAGGGGAAGAAAAGCAGCACGAGAAGCCCAGGCGTAATGCATAATTCTTTAATAAGATATACTACAAAGTTTCTTATATTCACTTGTACTATTCATTTTAGAAAACTTTGACTGGAGGTACACTTTAAAAGTAAGTAGATCACAGAGTTCCCCCTGCTGGGACGCCCATCTGTAATCTGTGGAGCTACCTGACCTGGCAGTAGGTGCTCAATATCTCTGCAGCGCGACCAAAGGGGATATGAAGCATTACACATTGCCCTTTCAAGTGAGTGGGTTGTGTGACTAATGCTGGACAGGACAGGTCTTCCAGAACATGAGACGTTCTTTGCAAGTGCACTGGCCAAGAGATGAAGATCCTGAACAGAGGATCCTTAATAGGGCGTATCAGAATGGGTTTTCTAAACTGGACAACCCCTTTAAGAGCAGCATGTTCTGGTATTAAAGGGGCAAAATTTGGGAGAGTGGTCGTATACACACAACGTAGAATCTCATTACTCTGTTGATTGACATATAGACATTTGTAGGAATGCTAATGTTTTGAAATTAAATCCAGGCCGTAGGCCCAAGATACCATTATCCGTGCAGATGTAGACAGATTTGTGAGTTTGGAAAATGAAGAAAGAATATATTTTACTCTTGCAAACTTGTGCCACCTGCCTGCAGAAACAGGATCCTATCTCACTCCCTTAAATTGCTGTAATCTGCAACTTGATGACATCCCACAACCCATCTGGCCACTATGTCGGCCTCGACCACGTTCTTGCGCAAAGCACAAGCAGCTATTATGTGGGAAGGACCAAAACTGTGGAGAATTGATGCTTTCGGGCTACTGGGTATCATTAGGGTTGGCTCCTGGCCAGTAAGCATGTCATTATTAGGGCAAAAACATAAGGTCCAACATACGTTTCTCCAGAGTTATTAAACCCTCTGTGGCACGGCATACGGTATACTCACTTTCCACTTTTTCTGTTGTGTAGACCTGTGTATAGTTGGCCTACACCACCATACACCATAACAGGTACCATACGGGTCGTTATTCATGGCAAATTTGACCTATCAAAGCCAATGCATCTCACATCCAGACACGTACAGGGGCAGACTGGGAAATTAAAGTGGGACTGGAAAAAATACTAAGACTGGCCCCCTAAATTGATGGAGGGCAGGGCCAGAAATACCATATTGTGGCACATTATACCACCCCAATAGACCCAAATACCACAGTTCATCACAAAATACATCACAAAAACTTCCACTGGCCGGCCATTAGGAGGGCTCATTAGATGGGCATCAGCCCACCGGGAAATTTCTATGGCCAATCTGCCCCTGGACACGTTCAACACATGTTAGTAATATGCAAGCTCGTCTGCAGAATTTTAGTGCTGGCTGGGCTTATGGAAGTTGGGGGACATTGTGGTTGTCTTGAGGCACTGTGGCCAGCATGGTGGGCATTGAGTCTGTCATAGGGGCATGGCTGTCATAAGGAATGCAGGTTCCACATACATGCTGAGCCCACACTGTATTATACCTCTTCTCTTGCCACAATGGCCTCCATTAAAATTCAGGAAATGCAGATTCTTCATGCATTCCCTGAATTTAATGGAGGCCAGTATGGCACCAGAGGAGGTGGTATTTAGTGTAGGTTCCTGTCCAAAAGAGATCGCCTTATCGTTGGCGGACAGGCACAAATAATTTTGTACAAAATGTATTTGCCAAGAATCCCACATTTATAACGCACATTTTCTATAGTGAGTATGGCACTATTGAATGTACAGTACTTTGTTATTTGAGTTTGCAGAGTTCCGTTGTATTGTTTGTTTTTTGCTTTTGTGTTTTCAGCCATGACGACGTGTACCTGCCCACTGGGATGTGCTGACTGACTCACAATCATTTAACTCAGCATGGTCAACCCTACTAGGCAGTGGTTTAATAGGGTCGATTCTACTGACAGGTGCACTTTAAAGAACTGATATTGAGGAAAGTAGGTGTTGGATCAAAATCCATGAATGCATGTACAAGTCCTGTCCTGTGTACAGCAGCCAAAATCTGTGCTTTCTGGATCCCGTATGACAAGGGGTGGAGGAGGTACTGAGCTTTGCTCCAGTCCTAATTTTTTCCGCTCCTCGTTGAGGAGTGTATGCTGTCTGCTCTACAGAGGAGATGATTCAGACTAAAATAAGTGAACCCTCCTGTCACCCGTGAAATGTTTCCTCATCCCTCCCTGCTCGGAATCCAAACAGCTTATTTACACCCCAACAATCACTTTAACTCCGACACGTCTTGATGTAAAAGCTGTGGGGACAAAGTACAGAGAGTCTCCGAGCACAAAAAGACCCTTTTTATCGGTGATGACAGAAAGGTTTCCATGGCAACCGGGCCTACTACAATGCAGGCTCCAGTTGGGGGAGTTAGAAGGGAAGGCCAAAATGGGAGAATGTTTGGTTTGACTTGTGAAAGAAGCATGTGAATGAAGCAGAGTGGTCTTTGACATGCACAAGGGACAGGAAAAGAAAGAGTAAAACACGTCGACCGCACATTCTGTTTTATATTCTGGCCTCGACTGATGATACTGGGAGGAAGAGATGAATGGTGAGCCAAGCTGTTTACCCACACACTGATTTTTAACATTGCCAAAAGTCTCGAAATCGTAAGGACAGTCCCTGCAAATTCTGTCTCTCAGGTTCAAAAATGGGGAGAGTTTATGGAAGCCCCGACTATTAATGGCTGGCCCTGCACTGTTTGGGGGCGTTCCCAGTCGCCGGGTCTGCATGTCCTCCTAATTCACCAACTGCACTGTTGGTAAGTGTTTTGTAATGGCTCAATGGGCCACTGTTATGATGTTTCTGTAGCTCCCATTAACTTCTATAGGATACTTACCAACGTTGTAATTGGTCAATTCATGGCAGGTAAGCCCCGCCCCTAGGAATGCCCAACCGGGGCAAGAGCTTTCCAATTTTCTGTCTGGAACAGCCTGAATTTGCAAGGATTCTCTCTAAAAAATTTCTGTAAATTTTGAAATGTTGGCAACTATAGGAGTTACCAAAAAGGAGCAGCAGTTTCCCCACCCTAACTGCCCCATAAGGGTCTTCCAATCTCAGCTATGAATGGCTGGGATGGGAAAGCACCTTAAAGTGTTAAGATTCTTACACATGAGTTTACTGTATACTGTGTTAATATTGATTTTAATGTAGAAACAGTATGCAGTAAGCTCCTGAGCTCCTCCTAGTGGTTGTTGCGGGTAGCCAGAATTTTATCATTTAAGGGGGGTTTATATGCAGAGCTGTGGTCGGGCATTAGAGCTCATTGTTATGTTAGCACAGTGGTTTGCTCTATTACAGGGTCACAGTTGGGTACTCTCAAAAATTGGGCATGTGAAAAGTCCTCTGAAGGTACGATGGTAAGTTTGCATTGCTAGAGGACCATGAGCTCTAATGAGTGACGGATCCAGAGATTTCTTTATGTCCAAGCTATCTTAATGTGCCCCCAACACATTGAAACAAATATCGCTCTAAAGTGTAAGAAAATTTGGTTTTTGGTGAAAATTTCTTTAGGTTTTGATGGGGTATAAATTAGAGGACCTCTTGGGTTTTAGGAAGCCATAGACTTGTGTAAAACTACTGGAGCAGAATAATAGACTGTTTCCTTACATCTAGTACTTCGAGGAAGACTCTTGCCTCTAATTAAATTTTTTTAAATGGTCTTAGTTTTCTTTTGAGTAAAAGGAAGAACCACTTAAAGGGGAGTTTCCATTGGATTTGGTGGGTGGCTGACCTTCACCAAAGGCCATGCGAGGTTCATAATTTTGGCCTGAAAAGTCAAGATGTGAAAAAAACATCTTGGACTACAGGATACAATGAATGAGGGACATCTCAATGTCAAGTCTTAGGTTGGTCTTCAGTAATGGAAAAATATCTGCATAATAATTAGTTGCATCCAATTCTTAGCATTACTGAGATTCCCCGTTTATTTCCCACTCCAGGTCCGGAAACCAAGAGTGTTTTTCTTGTCTAGTATGAGCCGTGTAGTAGATGTATAGTATTTGTACAGCAGGACAGCTCACTGAGCAACCTCCTGACCTTCTAAATATATCTGGGGGTCTTATGACATCAGATGGGATCTAGTCTGATGATTATTATATATGTTTTCTTTTCAGTGCCTTTACTTCAAGATGGACCAAGCCGTGTAAGAGATAACCATAGGACTACGATCAACCCAAATAATGTTTGGCTCAAAAATAATCTCTCGACTCTTATTTTGAGTTGAAACATCATCGGTCATCATCCTTGAGCTGTATTCTTCTGTTTTTTTGCAATCTGTCATCTACTTTATCTAACCAACTGTGCCACGGGTAGGTCAGAGCAACCTACAGCAATTGGATCATCATAGGACTTATGGCCCAAAAACGTATGCTATAGACCCGAACCAGGTTGCCATGTTCTTCTTTTCCATGTGAACTAACAGCATTCTAGGGATTTGGGACGTTCTTAGTTATGGTCATTAGACCAGCGGTTGGGCTGGGACTTGCAACCATACTGCAAATGCTATATGGCAGCCATCTGAACGAGACCCAAGTCTCCCTATCCACATTAGCCAATGGTGGAATAGAGACGTAGTCTGAAGACCACAAGTCCAGGGTCAGAAAAGCCCAACAGAAGATTTAATGGACCCTGATATGAGAATGGGCTCCTATGGGTCCACCAAAGGACCTCATTTGGAGTCAAGCTCTTGTCACCAGGGTGTTTTTGGGGGGGATGTTTCACAAATAACCTATTGGATCTCTTTAATATGTCCTGTGTGTGCAATGATGACAAGGTTAGAAGTGGGGGTCTACATTTTCTGTGTTGATGGTGTCTAATACTGCGCAAGCCCATTTTGTTGTTCTAGATATGGGGGTGGAGGTGGGGTGATCAACAAGGTCCAGACTGCCTTGTTATGTGGATGTGGGGCCTACTGTCTTCCCAGTAGGAGATGGGTGTGCTGACTTTTGAGGGCAACAGGGACCTGCTCCTTTACTTCTAAAGCCTCATTCACATGGCATTATTTGTAAGCCAATACCAGGAGTGCATCTAGAACATGATGGAGATGCAACAGCTTTCTGTTACTGTTTCTCTTAGGCTCCACTCCTGGTTTTGGCTTACAGACACGGATATAAAATATGCAAGTATGAAAGTCGACTTAAGAGGACAGAGGTTGATCGTGGCAGATAACAATCACGCGCCGGATAGAAAGTGGCTGATGTTACGCATTTTCCAGTACCAAGTGTTGGGTTATGCATCGGTCACATTAACCTTCTGCCCACAAAGTTTTGTTTCTTGTGTGTCAGATATTGCGTTATGATAAGCATTTCTGTTCTTTTGCCGAGCAAGTCTTCTTAGGAGGTAGAAGTCTGCAGCCGGCTGGCAGAGCTTGACTCATTTCTGGGTATCTTGCTGCTTCTGGGCAGCTGAAGAGGAAGCAGGCAATGTGGTTTGAAGCAGTGGTTAAGCTTTAACATTTCCTGTATGTTGCACACTCATTAGCAGTGAGAAGTTCCCAAAAATTATTTGATCGTCATATAAAAAGTGTACTGCGACCAACTCATTATGGCGGTTGATGCCCTTCAAGGTCTTCAAAGGTATATCTACAGGGGTGCACAGCATGCAGGTGCACTAAGGCCCTCATGCCAACTACAACTCCCACAATGCCCTGCTGTAAACTGATAGATGTAGGCTGTCCATGCATGCTGGGAGTTGTAGTTTTGCAACATCTGGAGGGCCACAGGTTGGGAATACATGTATTAGATCTCCAGGGCTGTAATCAAAATATATGCGGGTCTTAGACCACAGGAAATATCCATCGAGTCCTTTAGCTGTTTGAATACTGAACTGCAGGGGCAGCTGTAATGATTATTAATTCTGGACCGGATAATTTAGCCCATTTACTGCTCTATTTTTTAATATCTAACCTGGAAGAAACAAAAGATGTAGAATACTCACATAAAGGGCTTGTCTAGAAATAGGAAAATGGCTGCTTTTTCTTCAAGAAACTGCTGCACCTATCTATGGGATGTTCCTATTACTGCAGTTTGGCTCCATTAAAAGGAATGTGGGCTGAGCTGCAATACCCCACACAACCTATAGATGGGTGTGGCACCATTTCTGGAAGAAAGCAGCCATGTTTTTGAAATGCTAGAGAACCCACCCCATCACTGGGTATAACTGGGGCTTAAAGGAGTTTTCCAAGAATTTTTTTTTTTTTTTTTTTTTACTGACGACCTGCTTTGGATAGGTCATAAGTATCTGATCTCTGGAGGTCCGACACCTAGGACCCCTGCGATGAGCTGTTTAAGCAGGCACCAGCACTAGCAGTAGTGCCGTGGCCTTCTCGCAAGGGCTAAGCTGCGCCTAGTCCATGTGACTGATGAATAGCTGCAATACAATGGACGGCAGTGTACTTGGTGAGCTGAAAGAAGGCCGCAGTGCAAGCAACATTGCCCTTCTCAAACAGCTGATAAGTTGGGGTCTCAGGTGTTGAACCCCCAACCGATCAGATACCGATGACCGATCCAGAGGACAATACATTAGAATATATGACATACAGAACCCACCTACCTATATACCGTAGGTCACCAGCCATAATCGTGACCATCACTGGATTATGGAGCACTGGAAACATTGGAAGGGAGTTCTGAGAGTACAATATTGATGACCTATCCTCAAGATAGCTCATCCATTATCAGTGGACGTCCGATTCCTGACACCCCCATTAATCAGCTGTTTGAAGAGGGCTTGGCACAACATTGAGCACTGCAGCCTCTATCTAGGCCTGATCAGTCCCATTCAAGTCAACAGGCCTGGGCTGCAATACTAAACACAGCAACTATAGAATGTCTGTGCTGCAGTCATTTCAAGTTGACGGGCGGGGGTGCTGGGAGTCAGACCCCCAACTGATCTGATATTGATGACCTGTCCAGAGGATAGGTCATTAATATTGTCCTCCTGTATGTGAAGTACATGGGGAGATTTATCAAGACTGGCGCTTTCTGTGCCGGCCTTGATATCCCCTGCGCTGCTTGAGGGTGCTCCTAATTTATGACAAGGCGTGCTTCCTCATAAATTAGGCGGATTCTCTTGCAGTCCGTGTGCCTAACCAGAAATCTATGATGGCTCAGATCTGCCATAGATTTCTGGCTTCTTTAACGCCAGAAAACTGGCGTACATGACGATAAATTTGTCGCAACGGCTAGACACTTCCCCTTTCAGAAAAGTGGCTAGGACAGCAAAAAAGTGGCAGATGGGACAATTTTTGCAACTTTTTAACGCCACTTTTCATCTCCCCTGTTTTGCTCCTTAATATTCAGTAAACTGACAGCCCCCCCCCCCCGGTCACGTGATCATAGATAAGCCGAACACTTATGATGTATGGACATGCAATGAATAGTGAGACAGTACAACAGTTTTAAGCAAGAAACTGCTTTATTTAATGACGTACATCAGAATCACCCTGACACCAGGTATAATTCCCCTGAGAACAATTGTTAATTCTCTTTATATTAAAAAAGTCCTATAACAATAAACCCCCAGATACTGGGGAAGTTAAATTAATAATGGAAGCGCATTTTAACATAGAACAGATTTCATTTTGGTAAACATTTTCTGATCCACAGAAAAAAATAAATTCATCAGATACGTTAAAAAAAAAAAAAAAAAAAGATTTTATGAGATCCACAGTAAAAATACTGCATCTTTACATTATATACAAGCAATGCCCAGTATGGGCAATAATATTAACTCTCTACCCCACACCCAAAAAAAATTACTTGAAGCTGCCGTAAAACTCTGCCACTAAAGATGCCTCACCGAGTGCTGTAAACTATTAAGTGGTGGAGCAAATCTGCAGAACACAACTGTGCGGTTTGACCATAAACTGCTGCAGGGGGTTTCTGGGTGTTTAATATGGATCTCCTATCAATAGGTCATCAATATGAGATCAGCAGGGACCCAAATCCTGGCACCCCAGACGATCAGCTGTTTCAAGAGGTGAAAGCAAAGGCCTCCTTCCATCCTACCAAGCACAGCGCTGTCCACAGGATAGTGGCCGTGCTCGGTATTGCAGCTCAGCCCTATTCACTTGAATGGGACTGAGCTGGGCCTATGCCCTGTTACCGGTGAACACGATATCACCGGCCTAGGAAGTGGCTAGGTTATCAATATTAAACACCCGGACGACTCCATTAAATTCAGCAGGGGGAACTGATCCGTGAAGGGTCCGTGTGTTCTGAAATGCTGAAAGTAAATTTCCAGATGAGAACATGTTTTGCATAGGGTTCTAATGGGCATGTTGGGTGGAGAAGGGTTAACAAGGCAAAAAAAGACATTCTACCTCCTATAGGATGGAGTCATTGTGCCAAGAAAAGTGGGCTGAGGCCTCCTGGATCAAACCTGATTCTACAGGTAATTTTAAGGTGACATTTTTAGAAATAATTTTTCTATAATTCACCTTTGGATCATGGAGTAAAGGAGCCCATTTGAAATGGCAAACAATTCCAGGTTAACCTTGTAGTCTGGTTCTTTACTGGCAGAGTTTTAGCACTGAATTTTTTTTTTTTAGTCAAAAACAATTTAACAAAATGGCCTTACGACCGTACTACAGGCCCATGCGCTTCCTCTGACCATCAAGAATGGTCTAGAAAAAAAAAAGGATGGGACCAGACTGGCAGCTCTCACCTTTGTCAACGTGAGAGACAATTTCAGTGCAGCAGCTTAAGGTGCTTCAAGAGTCCAGCTCCAATATCTATACACAGTAGATCAAAGTGCCTTAAAAAAAGTGAATACCAGATTCACTGCCACAGCTGCAGAAAATACAATACAGAACACCGGCAGGAACCTGGGAAAAAAGAACAGTCCTAATCGAGGTCATGTTCCCAGTGGTGATCATCTCAGGCATCTACACTAGGGAACATCCCAACCTGTTAAGACTAGAGCCCAAGTACAATGAAATTAAAATATATATCTATTGGACAAAGGAAGGAATAAGAATGGGGTCTTCATTTGGGCATAAATCCGGAGCCTAAAAAAAAAATAAGTGGAAACATTCTCTTGAGGAACTTGAAACTTCCCCAAAACTGCAAGCAAGACCTATGAGGAGTCAAAAATATGACTAACACCAAGAAGGCCCTCATGGAATTATTACAAGCTGGTAAAAAACAGTACCAAAAAGTTAACATATTTCAGTCACTAGGGAAGGTTAAGGACATTGGTTCCCCTCAAGAAGATCGGTGCTTTAGGATTTGGTCCACTATAAGGAAAGCCATTTAAAAAGAAATATAAACTATAGGTAGCTTACAGGAAGCAAATGTTTAGCAGGCAGGTCTTCAGCATACATTCTATAAGAATAACAGACACTGCAAAGCAATTTTATAAAAGTCTACAGGCTTTGACCAAGCCACACGACATACAAGCACCAAGTATGTCAGCCTTCAGGCTCTGTTCCAGAAGTCCGCACACCTCTCAGCCACGCGAGGAGGTGCGCTGTAGAGATAAGCTGTCTCTTGCTGCTCAGGCAGAGACAGTAATCGGCCGCACAGCAGCCTATGAAATCAATCACTGTGCGTTCCAAGCACAGCACCGGAGATCGGCGACGTTCACAGCAAGGGTAACACGTACAGGTCCCACATAGCCCTTCGGATACCGGGGAAACTTGGGACGAGGTTGAAGAAGATTTGTAGTCTTCTAATAGGCAATAGTCTTGGGGCACCAATGAGTGTCTGGATACAACAGACAATGAATGGATCTGAATCTGAAAAAGAAAGAAAAGATGTTTAGACTTTAGATGAGAGCAGGTTTTATCTACATGTTACAAATATCGGGGGTTCATCCAGGATACTGGGTGCATTAAAAAAAAGTCAAGTTGACTACTCAACGGTCATCTTTGGTCCATAAAAGAACCATAAAAATGTTAGCTGTAACACCAAGTTCTCCTTACCTTGAAGGATCCTCCTCAACTGAAAAAGCCCCCTTCATCAGGATAGCGTTCCTCTTGTTTTCAAACATTCCATAACTTAATGTCACCTGGGGAAAAAAACGCTGGTTACAACCCAAATTCTTCCAGTTTGGCTACATGGGACAGAATCTGTATCACATTCTACCAAGTACATAACTATGGTGAGGGTTTCAAAGCTTAGCAATTCCCCCCACCCTTCCCCCAACAGATTCTGTTGCTTACCTGATTGTGGATTTCACTTTGAGGAACTTGGTGCAGGTTCTCCAAATGAGAATGAAAGAGGTTGCTTCTGATTAATTTCACCCCCAGCACAGACTCGATGATGTAGCCAATGGTGCAGTCATCAGGAAGCCTGATCTTCTCTGCAGTGTTCATAAAGTGTCCACCACTAATACAAAGCAGGAACCACTTATTACAAAAATTTCCATGCCAATCCTCAGTCCAAGTAGAAAAACGTCAGGGCCCTAAGCATGCCATGGTATTTCAATATATTGATCCTTACCTTGCCCATGGACTCATTTTCAATGCCAGCCCACGGCTGATGCAAAAGCCAGCTCCACCAGTGGCAAACCAGAAGTTGACTGGACGCTGAGAAGATGGTGTATCATTAGTATAGTGGTCCAGGTTAAGTTTAGAAGAAGATTGTCCAAAAAGTTCTCATACGTTAAAAAAATAACTTCCAGGTTACTTACCATCTTGCTTTCACTGATTCTCTCAGTTGCTTGGATGGGTCGATCTAAACTTGGCTTCCCAATATAGAGGTCATTGGTATGAGAGTAGCGAGACAGCAATTTTATCAGGGTCTTCACATTAACGTAGTTGTCATCGTCCACGTGGCAGAACCACCTAAGAGAAGGAGGAGAAGAAGCAGAAATTAGCTATAAGAACATAGCAGCACCAGGAGATTGTCTACAAGCTCTCTCAATAAACCATTTCTGTAATTTTTGGGGGACTTTCGGACACTTACTTCTTGTTGGACTCTATGAACTTGTCATACTCCACGGCCATCTTGCAGGACAAGGCTTGACGACTGTGAGCTGCCGAGCAGTTTGTGCTGATGACGTTTCCTTTGAGAGAATGGTAAAAAAATATAGTTAGAATGGAAGAAGCTTGCAAAGAATTATGGGTCATGGTCACTGCAAGCATGGCTTAATACAGCTGCTGGGCGGGCGAGGGGATAAGGTTACAGTGGAGAATAACATATCACACGCTGGGGGGATGGAGGTAGCAGATGGAATACGACATTGTCACTTCGCAGAAAATGGGGGGGTTGGGCAAGCTCAAGCGAAGGGGGGATGTGAAAGGGTTAATTACAAGTCAGGCCTCCTCCAGGGATTTTTTTTTTCCAAGGAACGCTGTCCTATTGAGCATGGACTTTCCCAGATCGGGCCACCTGTTACTGGCTGTGCGCTTCTCAATAGAAGCTGTATCAGTAGTCTGAATGGAAATCATTTACATGAGGAGAATAAAGGCCGTGACCCAGACTCGATGGGGAGAAGAAAAAAAATACACAGGCCGTAATGGTACAAAACCCACCCCTCTGCTGGTGTTCCAGCCCCCCCACTATCCATACCGGTTAATACTATAGATTACACCTCAGCAGTCTAGTTAAGAAGGTCTTAACCCTAAAAAAGGGGGTAAAATACAGTCTAAGGAGCCCAAAAGCAGGAGGACGACCATTTGGAAGGATTAGCCCCAACAAAGCCAACGGGCACTTAACCACCTCGCCTTATTCCTATATTGACATGTTAACGCTTAATTCGATGTTCTATTGGTTTAGACGCAAAGTTTTTATTTTGTAATGAGCCATAAAATTGCTAAAATGTACTATTTTGTCTTTTAATTTTGCCTCAACCTTACGGTTTTAATTTCGCTTCAACTTTTTACTATTATTTCCATTTTGCATCAACTTTTTACTATTTTTTTCCCCCATTTTGCCTCTACTTTTGCCTTAGCCGTTTACTATTTTTTTTCTTTTTTAATTTTGCGTAAAATTTTTGCCCCTTCTGAAATATTCCCCAAATCTCAATACAATAAGTAAGCGGCCACCCAATCTCACCTGTCTTTCGTTGCAGCTCTTCGTCTTCCCCGTCCGTGAAAATGTAAGTCTGGAAGATACAATACCAACAAAAGGGAACATTAGATTCTGGATGCACCTGGGAGTCTTAATCAAATAGGATGCAGAAAAGCAGATGGTTGGGAGGACAGAGCATGTAATTTGGGACTACCCCCGTGCAGATCCACAAGCAGTTTCTATTGTGTGGGGAGGCTTTGAAAAGAGACAGCTGTGATGGTTAAAAAAAATTCGAGGATAAATGCCCCGAGGCTGGTAAATGACAATGGAAGAATATTTAACTCCCGCACTTTGTTATGTGGCCTAATTTAGGGAAACAATACACAGGCGATCTGAAAGTACGATGGATGCAACAACCTATACAACCAGTACGAAGTATTTTCCCTCCTTGCATCTACCACGTAGAAAAATCTTCCATCTCCACGGGGCGTTATCTACAGTAAGAGCAGCTGTTTCTGCGGCACGAGACTTGGCATGGCTTGATCGAGCGGAGGGCGCTGCCAGCCTTAACACCTGCCTGCCACTTTGCTTTCAAATTCTTATTTTTGCTGTTCCTATGTAACTCAATAGCTCTGTAAAGCTCCGGGCTTACGGCCCTGCATGGCTCCGGCTACCTTCCATAACCCGCCCACCGGCTCTACCTTCTCCACCTGCCTGGCCGCACTCCCTTATTGACACAGCTAAGGCTAAGCAGATGTCGGCTGTCTATGTGGTTAGGTTTTCATTGTGCGCTTGTATTATTGTGGGCAGGAAGATATTCACAACAGGAGAAAACACAAGTCCCATCAATCAGCTTCAGAGAAAGCGAAGGGAAGGGGAACGTGGTGCCAGCTGCTACTTGTTTTAGGTAAAAAAGATAAAAAAAAGTAGGCAACAAAAGCAGCAAAAAAAAAAAGGAGAAAACAGGGCAACAAAGGACAAAGAAGTAGGAGGGGCGTGCCCCTGGAAACCGGCTGAAGTGGTAGCTTCGCTGTCAGTCCTTTACGCTGGCAGTGGGTATTCTTTATGTCAGGGGGGAAAAGTTGGAAGCTTGTTTTCTAACAAAAGAGGCTAAATGTCGGCGGCTACCCTTAGACATTGAGGGAAAGTTTAAGCTGAGACATGTCCCTCCTTATTAGCATACAGCTGGCCTGGTTAAGCTTGGGGTATTGAAGGGAGAAGAAAAGAAAATGATTGATGTGGAGACCTATTCTTCCTCCTCTGGTACCCGAGGAGGGTGGATGAATGAAGAGGGGGCAGGGTGGGGGCTAGGATTATTTATGGAGGTAAATTTAACACAAGAAAGGCAGAAATTGGTTAAAGTGGCCATTGTGCCAACCAGTAGACTACACCCCCTACCCCTCTATCTCCTTAACTTCTGTAGGCCACATTTCCCAAAGGGTCAACATCATGAAAGGACGCTGTCCCCCGGTAGTGTAAGCAGGAATGTATGGCATTTTCTTTATTGTAGGTCAGAGGAGCCTTCATACTATAAATAGATAAAAAAACTGTTTATTGCCAGGTCCCGCTAAGAACAATCTGATCCCGTGTCCATCACCCTTCCCCTCCTTCTCTGCTGGGGCCTGAAGAGACAATGGGATGATTCCTGGCTAGAAAAAGAGTCTGCTTTCTTCATGGATGGACAGGAAAGGAACAGCATGAACCCCCTTTTATTGGAAGGAAACTCCGGAAGCTTGTAGACTGCTTGCCTGCTCCTTGGAAGGAAGGGACGGCCTGTTTAAAGCCCTAAGTGTCACCTCTTGGGAGATATCTGTGATCTGCAGAATTGCTGCCTCACACCCCTTTCCTGCCAGGCCCATGACTTAAGGAGCCCAGCCAGGAAATCCAAGTAAACCCAAACAATTAACCTCTATCTCCTCAAGTGCAGGAACTTGGGCATTCCCAAAAGTCACCCTCGACAGTATACATAATCTATCCTCGTACAGTAACATGGTCAGTAGAAACGTGGAACTTTTTGGATCCTTTAGGTCTGGTTCAACAGAATCTTTCTGGAAGGAAGGAGGTTAACGACCTAAGGCAAAGTACAGAGTTCAGCAAGTGTTGATTGCGGTTTATAAAAAGCCACTGGAGGTTTACAACTTCAGTAACATGTAGGTGACAGTGAATGTCAAGCTGGCAGGAGAGCAAAGTGACAAGACGTGGGGGGAGGAGGCCGACGGAGGAGCTTCGCTACTGCTAAACTTACAATTTTTTTTTAAATTTGCAAAAATTTCCATCATTTCATAACCGTTTCACTTCAGTGACTCACTGTCATCTCCGACACTTCTGAAATTCTAAATGCAACTTCTGTTTTTTTTTTTTGCCGTCGACTCAAATTGAAGATTTATTTTTGTCCTCGGCACTTCTTGAAATCTTCAGTTTCGGCCACCAAATGTTCAGGGTTAGGGTGGAGGAAACGTCATTGTTCTAAAAATCAGCAGTTTAAATAATGACAGGATGCCAACTCCTCTCGTAACAATAGAGACCACCACCGCTGTAGGTGTAGACAATGAAAGACCCCCCTCCTCCTCTTTGCCCCCCTAGAGGTCTGCTCCTGCTTCTTGCCTGAACAATGGGCAGCTCCTTTGGTAAATTTCACTGGTGTGTGTTGGGGAGGGGGGGGGGGGGGGGGAGAGAGATAGTCTAATTTGGTAACTGCTATGTATGCAACTAAGATGGGACGCACAATTTACAGGTGGTGGCGCAATCTCTGATCTTGGACATGAATTTTCTTTTAAATTTGAATTTCCCGCTGAGGTGCCAGGAGACTGGTTTGACAGGATGATACCTGCTCAGCTGACGGGAGGAGGAACGCGACTGTCTGCAATACACCTGATTCAGCAGGTGAACCCAAAACAGTACCTCTCCACCCCCCAAAACAGGACAAGCCGTTCATCCCTAGCAATTAAAGAAAACACACAAAAATTACCTCCCCACCCTTGTTTTGTATATTTTTGGATTCAACGTAAGGTGGGGAAACAACAGGTTCTGCAATCTCATGTACTGGTTGGCCCCCAAGAACTTGCTCCAGGAGCTCATAACCAGTTCTTCCCAGTTAGATCTGATTACATTGGACCATAAACTCAGGTATGTTTATACCTCAAACACCAATGAATTCTTGCAGCCCCGGTCTTGTTGATATATACACAGAGCAGCACGTCAGAAGCATGTCAGGAGTATGGCACGTCCTTCCTGAGCCGTTACACCCGAGGACAGAGGCTGGCGGGGCAACCTCGGCCTGGTCACTGATGCAGGCACAAGTCTCGTCATTGCCACAAGCCCCGTCCAGGGGAACCTACGTGCCTGATGTGTACATACCAACCAAGCCATACACTGCTAAGGGCGCACGTTCTACAATGTTCTAGCATGTAGTCTCAATACAAAGCTGGATGACATCAGCAGTCAATTAACCCTTAGATTATTCCCTTCACCTGTCACTCAAGGATATCAAATACACCAAGAACTATCTAGTTTACCATTACTATTAAGTCCACTGTATGGTGTCTATACATCCAATAGTCCCTGAGGAGCAGCCACTGTCCTAAAAAGCTCACTATACCTACTCGGATTCCACTACTGATATATCAAACCTTAATAAGCGCCAGAGGGCAGCGCTTTAGCAGCAAGCCACCTTGCAGCAACCAAAAGACCGAAGTATCCATCTATGAAAAATAATAGATACCACCAATGTAATGCTACCCCGTAGTGATATAAGAACTATGGCTAGAAAGAGATGGGGTGTCAGAGGAGGCCCATATTTTAATAACGAGGAACCCAAGATAGTCACTGAAAACCAAAACCGACACATAATACAGCAAGGTAACAGTATAGAAGACACCAGATACCTGGTCTACTGTTCCTCAAAGACACCTAGTCCTCCAAGGACAAAACAAAACACATTGCAGGTGATGGAACTGTCAGGGTTAAACCTCCAAGAATGAGGCAAGATCAGCAAAGCTATTCTTTGAATAAGGCATTAGTGCCAATAATTGAGGTGAAGCGCGTGTGCGAGTGGGCGACTACTGTGTTTTGGGTTAAACACTGGATGTTTACTACCCAGAGGCATGATCAGGAGTGAACCGACTGGAAATTCCACTTGCACCCTAATGACCAGGCATAAAAAAAAAAACATTATTTAGTAAGAGCTGTTGACAAAACAGAACATGACTGCTGACTAAATCTAAAAAAATAAAATAAATGAAGT
Organism: Bufotes viridis; assembly: GCA_033119425.1. Classification (NCBI taxonomy): domain Eukaryota; kingdom Metazoa; phylum Chordata; class Amphibia; order Anura; family Bufonidae; genus Bufotes; species Bufotes viridis. The sequence goes on along the minus strand of JAKVIS010000142.1, from coordinate 63,330 downwards.
CTCATCTTTCAAAAAGGAACCGTTTAAAGGTATTTGCATAAAATCTTCCAAGGCTCCAAGTTGTGCTCTTAAAGGGACAGCGCCGACGCTTAGCATTGTAGAGTCTATTACCCCTGAAGCCTTTTTTAAGGCCTTCACTGAACATACATTCAGTGGGTAGAACAGGATTATCTCGCACGTCCGAGTAGCTGTCAAGCCATATCTCAATGAACCCAACGCCAATTCCTCTAGGTATGAAAAAGCCTATTCTAAAAAAAGCCTACTTTCGTGACATTTCCCTCAAACGGCCGTCCTTCAAGGACTGTCAAGCCTGTCAAAGGGGATCCCACAACGCTACCTCCATCCTTACTAGCTAACCCCCCTCCTCCCTCGTCTTTGGTGCTTCACTGGCCCACATCTCTAGGCAACCTGACCTGGACACCGCAGCGATAGCTTGGACTTAAGTGTTCCCATGATAAAAGCCTCATGGAAGAGGCAGCAAAAGCCTTTCTCCTTGCTCGGAGAAAAGGGGCATTGTTGTCAAACGCAGGGGGACAGCGTGAGAGAACAGGCTCCGTCCCTGGGAACTCAAAACTGCCTGCAAAACCAAACAAAACAATGGGAAACCAAAGAGGACATTCATTCTAAGGGATGTCATTCTATAAGACTCCTGAAATTTATCCTCTCTCCCCCTGATCTTCAATGGAGACTTGGATTCCTATTCAGAAGCGGCTTTTTTTGTTTTCTTAAGGAAAAATGTTACCATGAAAACTCAGACGGATAAGAATTTATACACCAGGTAAAAGAAGGCGGCCAAGACCCTATGAGGAGTTCTTCAGGAAGCTTTGTAGTCTATTCTAGAGCATGGCACCGCTACTCAACATCTCAAGTGTTGGTGAATGTTCTTCTCAATGGGTCCAACTAAGGGTAGGTTCACCCAGAACTTGTTGGATGAGGTTTTGAGGCAGATTTTCCTGCAGGTTTTTTGACCAAAGCCAAAAGTGGATATGAAAGAAATCAGAGATATCAAAGAAAGACATTTACATCTACTTCTTGAGGGACTTACTTCTGGCCTCAAAACCTGCTCCAAAAACTCCATGAGAACCCACCTTCCCTAGACAGACATAGGACAGCCCTTGTAGAAGTATTTGCCACACATCATGAATTTATGTCATGTAGTTCACCATGCAAGGTGCAACCTAAGGGATGCAAAAGACTTTGTGGAACCCCAATTTTTCTTATTTCCCGTTTGACTTATAAAAAAAAATGCAAGACAGGAAGAGGATTTTAGCTTCAGGTAGGAAACAGGGATGCAAAGTATTGTTAGACATCCAAGAATTAAAGGTCCCCTGTAAGAGTGCTCAATAACCATCCTTCAACCACAAGACCATCACAGCTGTCACCTTCTCATTGCATGTCAAGTAGGAGATAATATTGCAAGAGACCAGGACATTACAAGACCCTGAGGGCCACCAGGATTTAGGAGGATGTGTTAAATTTTGCAAAAAGCCTCAAAGTTCTCACCTGCTCCTTGTTCCTGGAAATCCAAGTGTCCATGAGAAGGTCCATCCTGGGGCGGTGGAACTTCTTGGTGGTCTTCACCGCTATGAACACATCATCGGCGGTGATGTTCTCCACTGGGGGCTTGCCGGTGCCCTCTGTGGATGGAGTGGCCACCTGCTCCACGTCTCTCCTCACCCGGGTCAGCTTGTTGATGTAAGCCGAGAAGGTCTGTGCCCCCTTGGCAGAAGCTTCTTGCCCCTCCACAGCCTTGGCAGGAGAAGGTTCTGCTTCCACCACCAGATGGTTCTGGGGAGAAGCCTCCTCCACTTCTGCTGGCACCTCCATCACCACCTCCTGCCGGGTCTGCTGGTCCACCATGAGCACCAGCAGGCAGGTGACAGTAGCCCCGACCAGGGACAGCAAGAACTTCTTCCCGCAGTTCTTCAGCATTCTGTATGGTCCCGTATACGTGACTGCAGCCCGTGCTATAGAATAGATCCGCTGTGTGCAGCACGCACCTCCCTCCTCAAGCTCTATTCACACACTAGCTCACAATGCCGCCGACTGGGATTTAAAATCTTCTCGCGCACGGTCACGCCCATCTAGGAGTGGCTTACGCCTAGCCACACCCTTCCCTTGTCAGGACGCTTTCAAGGGCGGCGCCTAGAATAGCGTGCTTGGGGCGTGGTTAGCGACAGACACGCCCTGCTGGCGTGGAATCCCTTAGGATCCATTGCGGGCGCCCCTTGTGCTGCGACAGTGCGGCTACATTTAGCGGCAAATTCACTTTTTCCCCCCTTGGGGATCGGAACATTTCTTTATGAGACTGATGACAGATTGCGCCCAATTTAATATATTAATAGTATGTGTGTTGGCGTCCACTACGACTCCCAGCATATCCCCGTTAGCTGAGTTTCTCAAAATCACCCTTTTCTTAGGATATATTCACACCTACAGACTTTCAGAGGCTGCTCCGTTCATTTTCGTGCCCACAATGCGTTCAGACGATTTGCATTTGCAGACATTTCTGCCTCAAGTGTGAATACAACCAGTGTTCTACAAGCGTTTTATGCACCTGAACCTGAACTTACAGGCTTATAGATCCTTATGATGCTGTGAGTTCGGATCAGTCAGGAGGCTTCTGGTGCAAAAATGCTTATGTGAAATCAATCTTAGAGTGTAAGCTCTTTGGCAAACTAATATAGAAAAGCTCTGGCAGGTAGGGGGCGCTCAGAAGGCACTGAAGCCCTTGCCGGACTGTCTGGGATGCCTATAGATCATGGATCAGCAACCTTCGGCTACTTAAGCTGCCGTGAAACTACAACTCCCAGCATGCGCAGTTGCTCGTCTGTTCTCGTAACTCTCATCAAAGTGAAAGGAGGATTCTGTTTGTTGTAGTTTAAGAACAGCTGAAGTAGTCACACGCCTACGTATCTCACTATCCTGTATAAGTGGAGCACCCCTTTAAGGGCACATGGCCTTAGTCTTCCACCAGCGTGGACAGGGTTAATCCTGGTATTTAATATTACATCGGCTCGCTACAGCCCGCTGCCGGTGTATAAATAGACGTGTCGCCAGCCTAGGACCCACCTGGGTTCCCGACACCTCGCCATGTGCCGTCCCCAGCAGCTCAGTGATAGGTGTCAGGGCTGAGTGTCAGCTGAAGTGTGTCATTTGTGAAAGTTTGTGCCCCCCCCCTGAATTCTCACAAGGACTAATCACGAGTAGACGCCTGCTTTTGAAATGCTTAGTGACTTCTAACAGGCGAGCTCCACGCATTTCGGATGAGCTGTATGCGGGATTCATTCACACTACAGGGCTCGTCATTTGCAATCAATGGCACCGAATAATCCCTTTACCCGGTCCCCATTGTCCTGAATACACATGAGGGGCTCGGCGTCCTAGCAGAGTGATCTAATCACCTCCTAAATGAATTTGTGGCTTGTGAAACTACAAGTCTCAGCATGCCCTGACTGGTTGCAAATAACTGCCATGTAGACAGCGATTAGGCTCCCCCTAGTGGACAGCTTAGACACACAACGTCCTCTGCTCCCTGCAGCTCCTTGTCTGCATCGTGCACAGGTTTCATACCTGTTGCCTGGTTATAGATTGTACTGTTAGCGGATCCTTCTGGTATATTTCTACAGTCTGTGGATCCTGTGCACTTACACCGTAAAATACTAGCACGCCGCGTGTATACGCGCACAGAATAAGGGACTGAGTCCTAAATGCTGATCTGCGCAGTCCCATACTGCTTCATGGCTAGGATTCAGGTTCGTCAAGTTAGGTTTTCAGACATGCGAGAAGTTTCTCGGATCCCCATGGTGGGAATAGCCTCATTAATATGTATGGATCCGTTCTGTCAGGTTCTGCTCCTGCAAGTGCCCGCGAGGCGGAGTTTCACTGTGAAGTGCACTCTGCATTGAGCTGATTCACAGCCCCTCCCCTCTGCTCTGATTGACAGCTGTAGTGCTCTCCTGATTGGATGCTACCGAGGGGAGGGGCTGGGCAGCAGTTCAATGCAGAGCGCACTTCACAAGGAAGCTCCGCCTCCCGGGCACTTGCAGGAGCAGAACCTGTCAGAATAAAACTTCATATTCCCACTACTCCTGATGATAAATTCTCCCCAAAACCCATGTTTGTCTCCAGCCCTGACCTAGGGCTGTCAGCAGTTTAGCACGGCCAAAACTGCTGACAGACTCTCTTTAACTCTGCGTAGGCAGTGCTCTCTCAGACAAACTTAGCTCAGACCACTTTATAGATTGAGAAATTAAAGGGGTTTTCCACGACTTTTATACTGATGACCTATTCTCTGGATAGGTCATCAGTATCTGAATGGTGGGAGTCCGATACTCGGGACCCCCGCCGATCAGCTTTTTGAGAAGGCATCGGTGCTCTAAGTAGCGCTGCGGCCTTCTCGTTGTTTACTCCAGGCCAGTGACATCACATTCATCGGTCACATAACCTAGGAGCATTCACTTCTATGGGGCTGAGCTGCAATACCAAGCATGGCCACTATACAATGCATGGCGCTGCGCTACTGGCAGCACTGGTACCTTCTCAAACAGCTGAATGCCGGGGGTCCCGGGTGTCAGACCCCCACTGATCAGATACTGATGACCTATCTAGGGCTGATCTTTCAGACACGGGTTTTATTATAAGTACCGTCTTTCTCCCGCTTCCCTTTCTTGAAAGAAATGCAGCAGCGGATCATCGGATCACAGCAGATGAAGCAGTTCTTCTATTTGGGTATTTATCTTGGATCATGCTGAAGGTTGACGTTACGCCATGCCTTGCAGACGTATCCACCACCGGAGGGGTCACCGTTGTGGCCGCGCTGTTTCTCTTGACTTCCCGCAGAGGCCTTCTGCCTCCTGACAGATGCACAGGTCAGCAGCGAGGCAAGTTCAAGCCCGACGGAAAGCCTCCGAGCGCCGGCGACAATAGGCGGCTTGTACGCAAGAACGTGTGGAGCCTCCGAGGGCCTAGGACAATGCTCCTAACTCAGGCTACGTCTGTAGAGACATTGATGGAGCCCCCGTCCCCCGGGGGTTATAGGTTGCTATATGGGATGTGCAGCTGTATGCTAACTAATAGCTCATCCCGAATATTTTTGGACGCAAGAAAACAAACATGCCTTTTTTTTTTGGCTTCCTCTATTCTTGTCATTTCTATTTCTCCATTACATTGGCCATATGTCCTAGCAGATGACTCCCTGCCTCCGCTTAGAGACATCTGGGAATCACTGGCGTCCGGGGCCAAACAATGACGCCTCATACACAGCGTTGGGAGCTTGTTTCGGCAACCCAAGCTCTGCCCAAGCGTTAAAGCCATGGGGTCAAGGTCCTCCTGGAGGTAAGATGTTGAAATCAACATCTCACCTCCATGCGGTTCTCCTTGTGTTCATTGTGATGAACAGAGTGCGGGAGATTTATCAAAACTGGTGTAAAGAAAAATTGTCTTACTTGCCCCTAGCAACCAATCAGATTCCACCTTTCATTTTCCAAAGGAGCTGTGAAAAATGAAAGGTGGAATCTGATTGGTTGCTAGGGGCAACTATGCCAGTTTTTATTTACATCAGTTTGACAAATCTCCCCCATAAAGCTGTATGCCACTTTTCTGGTGTACAGATGTCAAAGGGGGAGATTTATCAAAATGGTGTAAAGGAAACCTGGCTTAGTTACCCATAGCAACCAATCAGATTTCACCTTTCATTTTCCAAAGGAGGGTGGAAAAATGAAAGGTGGAATCTGATTGGTTGCTATAGACAACTAAGCCAGGTTTCCTTTGCACAGTGGCCTTTTGTTCAAAAATGTGAGACTTTTTGAGATTTAAAAAAAAAAAAGGTGGCTACCGCCGCAAAGGGGCCAAAAGAACACTTGGTATAATGGGGCCCATGGGTCATTTAACGTATGTGCCGAAATGTACACTGGAAACGCTTAAGGGTGCATACACACGACCGTATGTATTTTGAGGTCTGCAAAAGACGGAACTGAAAAAAATACATGTGACGCCCGTGTTGCATCCTTTTTTTACAGGACTGAATAGGACATGTTTTAGTTTTTTTGGCAGGACTGCGTAAAGGACATAAGGACATACACATTTTTTTAGGCCCTATTGAAATGAATGGGTCCCCATCCAATACGCAAAAAATGCGGATTAAATGTGAAGCAAAAATACGGTTGTGTGAATAAGGCCTAGCTATGATTTCCTAATATGCGTTGAAGGTTCCCCGTTTTTTGGGGGGCTGTGGAAAGGGTTAATTGATGCATTTCCCACTTTGATGCTGTGGAGACAGAGAAGAATGTCAGATTCTTAAAGAAACAAGCTCTCCTTTCATTGTCCTTCTCACAGCTGAATGGAGTCCCAGGCACCAGAACTATGGGGAATGACGGGTGACTAAAGATGCCTTGGCAAGGATCTGTGAGTTTAGACCCCGGGACCCTTCAGAGGAGGATTATGATCGGACATTGTTGTGGAAAAGCATGGACTCCGATGACACAAGCGTCCGACTCCAGCATTGAGCCAAGTATAAAGGCAGGGACAATGGGATCGCCCCCTATCTTCCTGGTCTCGTCTGTTAACTTTTCAGCTTGACTTGGTGAGAAAAGACGTGGGGAGTAAAAAGAGAAGCGGGTCGATAGGACCCCAAAGATTTATGACCAGTTAAACCAGTGCTGACTTCTTCTCACAAATACCTATCACTCCGGCTGTTTAACAGGAGTGTTAATAGAATGTAGATAAGAACAAAGAAGATAAAGGCTGGACCCTCCTATTGATAAGTCAGAAGGGGATTCTCATACTACAGGTCCCTTGGACATGGGGTGGGACAAGCTCAATTGGTGCCCATGACACTCTAGGTCCCAGTAACATACACGAGCATGCTGGTTGCGTCCGTGCATGTACTATCCATATATTAGTTGTGCCCCCTTTTTGTCCATCCTTAGCCCCCACTCTAAATGGTGCCCTAGGCAGTAGCCTAATCTGCCTACCCCTTGTCTATGCTCTGCTTTGGATCATCAGATCATATACCATACTTACCAACATTCTTGTTGGAAAATTTAGGAAATTCAAAAGGGGTTTTCCGAGATTTTAATACAAATGACCTATCCTCAGGATAGGTCATTAGTATCTGATCTGTGAGGGTCCGACATCCAGGACACCGGTCCTCCTGTGAGTGCCATGGCCTTCTCACTTCTTTCCCTAGGCCAGTGACGACACGTTCGTCAGTCACGTGGCCTAGGAGCAGCCCAGCCCCATAGAAGTGAATGGGGCTGAGCACGATACCAAACACAACCGCTAAACAATGTCCGGCGCTGTGTTTAGTATTCTTCTATCGTTTTCAATGGGAATCCGTGGCACGGTTCATTGGCTGTGGAATTTACCCTGTAAGAACTTGAAGTCCACATTTCAAAAATTAAAGCATTGACATGCCAATTTCTGAGGCAGTTTTTCGTGTGCCATTCAACAGGCAAATCTGTGCAGAAATCACACCATAAGGTGCCGTTACCCCTGCCCTATATGGTGGCACTGCAGCCACTAAATGGCCCCAAACCAGTAGATGGAGAAACTGCTTCCCACATAGGCCTCTTCCTTCTCCAAGTCCTCTTAACTATTCAACAGAGCCTAAGGAGGTGGACACACTGCCTTGACCCTTTTCCAAAGAGTCCGAGGGGCAGGGCTTCTTTTTTGTGTTCATTTAAAGTGTTGTGTTGTGTTGTAGGTGGCCCAAACTGACAGAAGGTGGGGCAACACAAGTAGATTGGGCCAATACATGTTGACAGGGTCAGTAATACCATAGTGCATCACAGAATACCGTCCCACAGAACCAAACACCACTGTGCAGCACAAAATATCTCCTCAGAAGCTGCCCCTCTGTGGTGGCCATCAATGGCTGCCATGTTCTGTTCTCCTCCAATGTTCTCTAATCTATGGAGCATGGGCTTAAGTGAGATGAGATGTGGGCCAGAACACCAAGCCATGCCTACCTTCAGCATACTGCCTGGACTTCCCCTAGTACTGACCCCTATAGTATGTACCTAGCCAGCGGCAGTAAGGAGGGCTCGGGTGGCCCTATGGGGCATTGGCCCACTGGGAAAATTCTCTGTAGGGTCTATGGCCAGTCCACCTTGTGGGCCCTGATTAGCACTAGTAATGAGCGGCAGGGGCAATATTCGAATTCGTGAATATTTGGGCGAATATTCGTAATAAATTTGAGAATTCGCGATTATTTTCTTGATTGCGAAAATCGGCAATGTAATATGCGCGTGCAATACAGGCGTGGGTCACTATTGCTACATTTTTCAAGCTGCTAGAAGTTTCTTCAGACTGCAGAAAATGGTTGGCACGGCAGAACATTACAATAGCGTTATATGCAGATAGAGTGCTCCGATATATTCGCGATTGCGCAAATCGGCAATTATTGATGTGCATTTCTTTGCGCAATATGTAAAACTTCACATTTTAGCAGGTCTGACTACATATTACTGATTGGTGCACTAAGTATTGTTGTGAACTTGTGACATCACAGCACTAAGTCTGTAGCATGTATGTATGGACAGCAGAACCTATCACACTACCTAACACCCTGCACTGGAACCTATCGGCTACACTATATTACTATCTAACCTGCACTGACTATCTCCACTAACTATCTGTGTTATATATATAAGATAACTAACTAACTAACTATCTAATGTAATGTGACATCACAGCACTAAGTCTGTAGCATGTATGTATGGACAGCAGAACCTATCACACTACCTAACACCCTGCACTGGAACCTACCGGCTACACTATATCACTATCTAACCTGCACTGACTATCTCCCACTAACTATCTGTAATATATATATATATATATAGGATAACTAACTAACTAACTAATATAATGTGACACAGTAAAGCACAGAGCACAGCAATGACACTGCTGTCTCTCTCAGAACTGTAATAAACTGCAGAAAATGGCCACTGGGGAGGTTCTTATATAGTAAGGGGTCGGCAACTTTCCTATTGGTTACTAGGGATGTTGCTAAGCTCAGACAAAGACATTGCAGCCTTCTCATTGGCCCACAAGCAAGAAGCAGGGAGGAATCATGGGTTCAGAGGAAAAAAAATCTACATTATTCGCGAATACTAATCTATAGCACTATATTCTAAATCTTTGCGAATTCTCGCGATTAAAATTCGCAATGCAAATATTCTCACCCAACACTAATTAGCACGTTGGTCGGCACCAGTTTTGGGTGCAGTTAGCTAAATATTTCAGCTTTGCTAGGACACTGTTCAGACGCCATAATCGATCCTGCTTAAATGTGACTCCTAAAAATATAGGAGCTACCAGCTTCGTGATAGGGAGTGATCTCCTCTTGTTTCTGGAGTAAAATGATCCCTCGGTAATAAAAAAAAAAAGTGAATAACAGGAAAGGGGGAAATTAATGTTTTGAGGAACTCTCGTAATCCTGGATGTGATTTTCTCTTCTTCCACCTCTCCTTTGTGACATGAGAATATGGAGCTGTTCCACGGCCAGCAAAACTACATCACATCCTGAAGTGATTCACAATGAAACAGCTGCGAGGGTCCCGGCAGTATAAGCGAGTCCCTGTGTAGGCCGCGTCTGGCCTGCATTACCGGCGATTACATCTGCAGCCAAGTCTCCATCACTCTGTACTTTCCAGGGGATGCTCTGTAATAGGAATTCTTCCTTATCATCCTCTCCTGTGAGTTTTCCTCTAAACATGTCAGGGGCTGCGGCCAAAACGAGGAGAAAACACGGCCAAAATCTAATGAAACAAGGGCTGCGTCAGAGGAAAAACGTGTGTCTTCTCATCTTTACTTTTTAGTCTTCAGAGCTAATCCATCAACCTTAATAGTAATGATGTGGATCAGGTCCTAAAGCCACCGACTTCACAGGAATAGCTCGAATTCTCGGTTATGATTGTCTGGTCTGTGGCAATTTTCCTATATATATCGGGATATCACAATTGATTGACTAGTTTTGGCACCATGTTGAGGGTGGTACGTGCACATGGCAGTGTAGTTTGTGCAAATTTTGTCCACGGATGTTAGTGCGGTTTTCGCTGTATTTCCACACCAAGTCCGCACCGTGAGCCACATGTGTTACTGTGGATTTTGTCACAGATCTCATCCTTTGCATTGCAATCTACACTAAAAATCCACACAAACAATTGGAATGCTGCAGATTTCAAAGTCCGCACCAGGTCAATTTCCATATAGAAAATTTCTGCTGAAAATGTCTATCTCTCCATCTATTATCTATCTCATTCCTTTGGCCTCTTTCAGACGGGCGTCACAGATTCTGTCCGGAGGCATCGCGGGTGCAATGCGGGAAACCCACGAGAGTGAGCACGCAATTTCAGTCAGTTTTGTCTGTGATTGTGTTGTGTTCTTTAGTTTTTTCCTTGCAAGTGCAATGCGTCCTAAAAAGGACCTTTGATGGCGTAATCGTGCTCACCACGTGGTGAGCGAGGTGACTTCATTGCAGGTCCTGCTAAATAAGGATAGAAGGATCTTCTATCTTCATTCAGCAGGACCTGCGCTGACATCACCAGACGTGGTGAGCATGATTACATCATCGAATTCCTTTTGCAGGTCCTGCAAGAAGAAGAAAGAAGACGATACCGACTGCGCGATCAGGTGGATGAGGAGAGTTAATTTATTTTATTTTTTAACCCCTCATTAGACATTTCAGTTAGCATTCTGTATTAAGAATGCTATTATTTTCCCTTATAACCACGTTATAAGGGAAAATAATACAGTGAATTGACTCTAATGGGGTCCGGGGTTGCTCATCCCTATCATCTCCTAGCACTTGCTTGCGGATGCTATGTGATTTTCACACAGCCCCATTCATTTCTATGGGGCCTGCGTTGCGTGAAAAACATCGCTCATGTACACAGCCCCATTGAAATAAATGGGTCAGAATACAGTACGGGTGCAATGTGTTCACGTCACGCTTTGCACTCGTGCGGAATACTCGCCCATGTGAAAGGGGCCTTTCTACCTTACTATCTAGCTAGCTATCTCTAAAGACAAAAAATATCTATCGATCTATCTATCTATCTATCTATCTATCTATCTATCTATCTACCTATCTATCTATCTATCTATTTATCTATCAATCTATTTAATATCTATTTAGCTATATCTATCTACTATACTATCACATACATATGCTATAGGTATAGCAATATTTTAACAGGCATCAGAAAAAAAAAATTCTTAGAATCCGCGCCACATTTGTCCATGGGTTGTATCAGGTACTGCAGGACTAACCTGAGTGCGGATGGGCAGCAATACCAGACACCGCCCATGGACAAGCGAGGCACTGTTTCTGGAATTAGGAAAAAAGTTTACCCTATTTTCTAATCCTGAATAATCCCTTTGAAAAGCTCCATTTTGTCTACAGTTATTCTACTTGTAAATTAATGTGGAATTGTAAAGGAGATTCGACTGCGGGGCTGTAATGGTAGGTCCTCGATGTGAGACCCCCAGGCCAACCCTGTAGATCCTCCAGTCAAAAACAGCCAGGGCCTCTTATTAATCAAAATGTAACAATGACGAAGATATGGGGGCTTTTAAACAAATCCTTCCTTTGCCTTCGCTCCTTGGCCTGTCTCTGATTAACAAATCAGTTTAAGACGTCGGAGTGTAATCTCTGAGCGTCGTGGAATTTCTCAGAGAAACACAGAGAACAATGGGGGCCGTACCGCACCGTGGAAGAGAAAAGACTGGAGGCTAGTGCGAAGACCCCCATAATCCACCATATCTAAGGCTTTTGTATCAGCCAGTGTTTTGTAGGAAGCGGAATAGTGTACGAACCATGGGGGCGCAAATCGCTCCGCAGATCTCACCAGGTCCGATTTTGTATATTCTGGGTTTACATAATGAATGTGTCTGACACAGTCAGCATTTGGTCAGTGTTTTATCAGTGAATTCCATCAGTGATTGTGAGCCAAGATCAGGTGCGGGTCAAAAACACAGAACAGGTACGAAATACCTTTTTATAACAGGGCAATAACCCGACCATAATCGTTTTGCAGTCCGCAAATTTTTTCTGGCCCCTTTGAAAAACTGCCTATTCCTCAAAACGGACAAGAATAAGCCATATTCGCACATCGCAGTTCGGACCCATTGAGTTCAATGGGTCTGGAATCTGCAAGAGGCAGCGAAAGATAGGATATGTCCTAACTTCTGCGGTGTAGAGGCACGGGACTGCCTTGTGTTTCTGTGGGCTCCGCGCCGCCAAAGATAGGAGATGTCCTGTCTTTCACCACATCTTATGGATCGTGGACCCTTAGAAGTCAATGGGTCTGCACCGTGATACAAAGTGCACACGGCAGGTGCTCACGGTTTGCGGTCTGTAACACGAGCATGGCGGCACCACGGTCGTGTGAATGTACTCTAACTAGGATGGGGCTCACTTATCCTGTTCCCATGCTAGCAAGATATCCTGGCAAGTAAATGTGGAGCGCAGTCCAGTCTCTATTGTGACGCCCTTCTGTTTGGGAGGAAACCCCGCATCTGCGTCCAAGTGTAGAACAGCCGGCACAAGGACTACACTGACACATTGGGCCAACTCACGTGTTCAATTTTCCGCTCAAAATCATGACATAAACTACTTTGGTCCAATTCTTGGCCATTCAATGGGTCTGCAAAAAAAAAAAAAATGGACAGCACACGGATGCTATCATGCCATTTGCAGCAGCAAACACCAAACAAATCATACGGCTCTGAAAAAGCTGGTGAGATCCTTCAGTCCCCCAGTCACCAAGTGACGTTTATGGCTAATCATTGGTTTCTGCAAAACATGTGACCCCAGTCAGACTGGAAGTTTACCAGTGAGGACTGAAGCGCGTCAGTGGCAGCAGGGAACCAAAAGAGGCAAAACCTAATGAAGGGGGGTGGTTAAGTATGCTTATAAGCAGGTCTGGCAGAAAGGCCTCTAATCCCCTTTAAAGTGAGCCCCAGGTCCTCTGCACAGACAAAAAGTTAAAGGTGTTTTCCGAAATCCTGATATTGATGACCTATCTTCAGGATGGGTCATCAATATCCGATTGTTCCGGGTATTGCAACCCAGCTCCTATTCACTTGAATGGGATCTGAGCTGCATTTACCCAGCAGGGCCTCTATGCTTCAAATGGAGCACTGCTAGTTCTTGCGCTGGAGGCTGCAGGGAACCGCTGATCGTGGGGGGTGAGTAATGTCAGTCCTCCACTGATTGGATATTGAATGATCAGGTCATCAATATCAGGAGACCGGAAAACCCCTTTACATGATAAAATTTGATCTGCCTCCAGCCACCACTAGAGGGAGCTAATGAGTCTTTTGATATATTGAACTCAATAACCAAACAATAGTATGCTCCTGAGCTCCCTCTAGTGGCAGTTACAGCCAGACAGGATTTTATCATTGAACTCTATGGTTATATAGGGAATGGCATGGTGTAGAAAGATAAATCTCAATAAAATTTACTGGTGTCTGCAATTTTAGGATTATTTTAGTTTCAAGATTATTTTACACACACCCTTTTTTTTATACATTTTCCCTTATAATTGTTTTGCAAACTTTTTGACTTTTTCTTATCCACATTTACTTGTATCATAAGGTTAACTGCCAGCTTATTGAGCAATCCATGGTATTTTAAGCCAATTTAATTCCGCAATGAACTTGAAAACTGCAGCAGAAGTCAATTAAATCCAGACAAGAATCACAAAGCTCCTAGAAACCACAGCCAGTTCTAATCCTGGAATCTTGTCATCTAGTTAAAAAAAAAAACTACTAAAACTCGTGAACGATAAGACACTCAATAAAACACTGAAGTTCTGACGGAGCTATAGATGCCCATGGGTGTGAAACACTGGTTTGCTGGATATCAACTATGCAGGTGACCATTTTGATGTGTACGGGGGCGTCCCAACTCTCTCCCAACTGTCGGGGAAAATAAAGATTGGACAGTTGGACTTCAACGTTCCCGATCCTTTTGGTCTCTTCAATTGGCCTACGATGATGATAAAGAGCATGGAGGGAGTAACAACTGCTAAACCAGGGATTAGCAACCTCTGGCACTCCAACTGTTCTGAAACTGCAACTCCCAGGATCCTGCTTTCGCTTCTATGGGAGTTATGGTACTTTCACACTAGCGTTAAACTTTTCCGGCATTAAGTTCCGTCCTTGGAGCTCAATACCGGAAAAAAAAACCGCTTCAGGTATATCCTAATGCATTCTGAATGGAGAGAAATCTGTTCAGGATGTCTTCAGTTCAGTCACTGAACTGCGTTTTGGCAGGAGTTAATACCGCAGCATGCTGCGGTATTATCTCCGTCCAAAATAACGGAACACATGCCAGAATGCCGGATCCGGCATTAATTTCCATTGCAATGCATTAGTGCTGGTCTGTGCATGCGCAGACCTTTAAAAATGTAAAAAAAAAAAAAAACGGATCAGTTTTGTCGAGTGACACCGGAAAAAAGGATCTGGTATTGAAATGCATTTTTCTGACTGATCAGGCATTTTTCATACCTGATCAGTCTGAAAAATGCCTGATCAGTCAGAAAAAATGACATGTGTTTGCATACAGTTTGCCTGATCAGGCAGGCAGTTCAGGCAATGGAACTGCCTGCCGGAATCAAACGCAAGTGTGAAAATACCCTTAGGCCTCTTTCACACAGCCGTAGTTGTCCCGTGCCTGTGCTGCGGGCCGCAATTTGCACGGGCACCGACCGTGGGGCAGCGGATCGCGGACCCATTCACTTTAATGGGTCCGTGATCTGCCCGTTCCGCAAAAAGACACGATATGTTCTATCTTTTTGTGGAATGGAACTATGGAACGGAACCCAACGGAAGCACTCCGTAGTGTTCCGTTCCGTCCTTCCGTTCCGCATCTCCGGATTTGCGGACCCATTGAAATTAATGGGTCCGCATCCGTGATGCAGAATGGCCACAGACCGGTGCAAATGCGGTCCACAATACGGGGACGGGGCGCACACGTTCGTGTGCAATAGGCCTTACAAGAACAGCCGAGTAAGTGTGCATGCTGAGAGTTGTAGTTTTCCAGCAGCCAAAGTGTCAGAGGCTGCTGATGCCTGAGGTAGACCCTTCTGTCCTGGATCACGGGTCCAGTTTGATGTTTGCATGCTAGCAAGTAGTAGAGGACCGATGGACATGACTGTCAGACTATACAGCATTGGTTTGTAGTCTGAATCCTGGAGACACATAGGTCTGCATAGGTGCTGTAAACATAAAACAGCAGCACATTTTGTAATCAGGCAGAATCACACCCTTTTTTATTGACCAGTGTAAGCTTCTCGTGTCAGAAATGGGATGATACTATCTGCACATAGTCACCTTCAGGACCCTTTACACGGACCAATGAGTGTGGATATTATCGGGATGGAGATGCTTGTTCAGGATAATTGCCCTGTGTAAAGGTGCTGTCAATCACTGGTTCATTATGTAAAAGCATCTAAGCCAGGCATCCTCAAACTGCGGCCCTCCAGCTGTTGTAAAACTACAACTCCCACAATGCCCTGCTGTAGGCTGATACCTGTAGGCTGTTCGGGCATGCTGGGAGTTGTAGTTTTGCAACAGCTGGAGGGCCGCAGTTTGAGGATGCCTGATCTAAGCCATCGTTCTGCCCAGAAACAGTGATTCTCTATGGGGGATGAATGATCGCAGCAGCGATCAGCCATCCCCATACAGTGGAGGTGATTGCTTCATGTAAATGCAGCTCTCACCTCTTCTGATGGGCAAGCAGTTATTGGGAATGAACAGTTTGTTCCCCATATTTGCCTGCTCCGATGGCCCCTAAAAAGGGGCCTTTAGGCTATTCCTGTATAGACCAGTTAGTCAATGGTAAAGGTAAAGAAAAGTTCCAGCTGCCACTGTGCATGTGACCGGGTTATTGCATGCTCTTATCACATATACAAGGACTTTGTCACCAGTTTAGGTTACCTTGCCTTAGGATTACTGGGTAGGGCACTTGATCTATTCTTAAGAAAGGAAAGATGAAAGATAAGAAGGCTTATTAAGATTTCTTAAGAGTGTGCATAGACATACAGTCATTGAGTGTGGGGAAAGCTGGCCATACACATTTAGGCTACATTCACACGAATGGGAAAAACGTCCGACGCACAGCCGTTTTTAGAACCAATAGAAATCTATGGGGCTATTCACATGGCGCTTTTTTTAATGGCCACTGAAAAGTGGCCATGAAAACATAGGACATATCCTATTTTTGGACATTTTCACGGCTAGATGAATCCCATTGAAATCAATGGGCTTGTTTTTAACATCCGTTTAGACAAGGGTGCACCCATCTAGCAGCAATTAAAAATGGGAAAAAGTGCCTTTCAGGGGTTAAAATAAAAAAATAATACTCCTTCCCGACTCCAATCAGGCAATCAGAATAACTCCCTGGATCAACGACCCCTCTCTAGTAGCTGTAGCCTGTAATATTATTACACTCCAGGAATACATCCAGGCCCCTCTTGAATTCCTTTATTGTACTCACCATCACCACCTCCTCAGGCAGAGTGCCTGGTCAATGGGTATGGTTGATCACCGGTTAGTATTGTGTACACAACTAGGCTTTCTTTTAAGAAAAAGCACCATCCTTGTCCATTGGCTCTGCAAGACTAGCCACAGACCATACAAGATAGTGGAGAATGAACAGACCCCTTTAAGAGCACCCAACAAGAGGGTACAGAGGTTCAAAAGATATTTTCTCTGCATCCCCACCTTTAGGGTCCATTCACACGTCCGCAATTCTGTTCCGCATTTGCGGAACGGAATTGCGGACCCATTAATTTTAATGGGGACAGACGATGTCCCGGCCAGGTCCGCAATTGCGGATCCGCACTTCCGGGTCCGCAATCGCGTTCCCGAAAAAAATAGAACATGTCCTATTCTTGTCTGCAATTGCGGACAAGAAAAGGCATTTTCTATGAGAAATGCGGAACGCACATTGCCGGTTTCCGTGTTTTGCGGATCCGCGGATCCGTGGATCCGCAAAACACAAACGGACTTGTGAATGGACCCTTAGATAGCTAACAGGTCACTAAATGTTGATTTTAAGGGCACCTTGCATACTAAAGTGCCATGTATGGTCACAAGACAGCGATATTTTTTTTTAGATAGATAGATTGATCGATAGATCGATAGATAGATCATACTATAGTTACCAAGGGTAAGTAATGTTTATTTTTCTTTCTTGGGAAGTACCAGCATCGATCTTCATCATTGTTTTCCATTCTGCTTAGCCTTCTTGAACAGGTTCTTGACAAACTGGTCTAACAAGTGGTTATCTCGCCTGTCAGGATTAGAATAACCTGAATCACTGGTCAAGTTGACCATATGGATGAATGACAAATGAAGAAGACACTTGGCCATTCTTGGTCAGAACAAATGGATGGGAGGGTTTTCTACATTGATTGATGACTTTAACTGTTGAGTTCATCAGCCAGTCAGATCTTTGCAGGTCAAGACACATACAGTAGAAGACCCCCATGTTAATAAAGTGTATAGGCCCCGTGGTCTGAAATGGAATCTTTCAGAAACTGAACTTCTTGTGTTTCCACCCTCTACTAAGTGACTATGAATTGCGGCTCCGCAAAATACGGATACTGTCCGTGTTGCATCTGCACTTTTTGAAGACTCATTGACTTCATCGGGTCTATGGTCTGCATTTTGCTTCCAAGTATAGGTCATGTTTTATCTTTTTGGGGAACGGACATATGGATGCGGAAAGTACACGGATCATCCCTGTGCCATCCACATCCATATGTCCGTTCTGCAAAAAGATAGAATATGTCCACAAAATGCAGACCACAGACCCATTGAAGTCAAAGGGTTGGCAAAAAAGATTTGGATGGCACATGGATCACATCTGTATTTTGATGATCTGCGATTTGTGGAGAGAAAAACATAACTCCTAGGCAGCACGCCCAATGTCCTGGGGTTTAGTTTCAACTCAGATCTTTCCATTATCTCCTATATTGAATCGCTCCCTCAGTCACGTCATCTGTATCTCAAAAACATCTCTAGACTCTGTCCTTTTCTTCCAGTGGAAACAGCAAAAGCTCTCATCGTTGTCCTGATCCATTCTGGTCTTGATTACTGTAATTAATTTCTAAACTCTCTTCTCTCCAATCTATCCCGAACGCAGCAGCCAGGCTCATCTATCTGTCCAACCACTACTCCGATGCCTCCGCCCAGTCCACAGACTGGTTGCCGCTCCATTCATAGTGCTGCACCGCCCTACATCTTCTCCCTCTTCTCTGTCTACCACCCTACCCGTGTTCTCCGATTTGCCAACGGTCTAAGACTAAGATCTTCCTTGACCTCAACCTTCTTCTCTCGTACTGCACCAGTTCTCTGGAATGTGCTACCCCAAGACAATTAGATTAATTTCCAACATCCACATTTTTACGAATGCCCTAAAGACTCAAAATTTTTTGGCAGGCTTATCACATTTCCTAAAAAGAGTTTAAAAAGACTCATTGAAGTTGAAACATTGCAGTGTATTGATGTCCATTGGTAAAAAAACTACTTTGCTACAACTGAAGGATTTCTGCAGATCCTCTGCATTTGTGTTTCCTAATCAGCCACCAACCTGATATTGATGATCTATCCTGAGGATAGGCCATCAAATTCCCAGATAACCCCTTTAATCTGCCACGGTGATAACTACCCAATTTCCTGTTCTCAACTGGTGGTTCATAATCCACAATCCCTACCATGTGTATACTTAGGGCCATCTATCCAAGGGGTTGCTGTGCATGTGTCTTGGGTGCCAGGTATATAGATGCAGAACTTGAGCAGAAAATCTAAGATAATGGTAGGACTTGCTACGACTCTTACCCAGCAACAAAATGTCCTTTTAGTTTGAAGAATAGCTCTCACATGCTGACTTCTCACTTTGCACATTCTACAGCCGTTTACCCAATCATACAAGGGAGTGGAGAGCGATGGCTTGAGCGGCGCAACATGTATTCATCCTCTGGGGACAGATTTCAACTGTACTTGGAAACTTTACAGCTATTGAATTTCTGCAATTATCTGAAAATTCTACTCCTTAGATTATCTGTGCCTTTCTAGAACCCACAGTGCTTTAGGAGAAGCCGTATTATTTGTCCAAAATCCTTGGACGAGATAAACTTGAAGCTTAGTATTACAGTTTGTAAAGTATATGTTATGTGCCTTTTTAAAGGGTTTAAAAAAAATCTCAACTTTCCTAAAGAATTCTGAGTTAAAAGATGTTCCCAGGCATTGATTTCAATAGACATCGTGTAATGCTTCATTCCCCCTGTGGAGGCGCTAGGCTAGCACTTGCTGTGGTGTTCCCTTCAGATTGCAGCTAATCACGGTGGACAACCTGCGATTAGATGCTTCCAACTAAAAAAGGATTGTAAAGGTCCCCCAACACTTATATGGGTTGTCATGAATTCAATCGATGCCCATATGCCATCTTGGGTCATAGAGGGGGATCCCCCATTTGAGACCCCTGTAAAATGTTCATGATCCATGGAGCCTATATGGCGGCACACTATTAATCTAGCAGCTGTGTTCGTGCTTGCACACTATAGGAAAAAGCACTGTCCTATGTGCACTCTCACGGTCCCGGCCACCAGAGAGACCAGAGTTTTTTCCTATAGTGTGCAAGCACGGCCACTGCTGCTGGATTGCAGGGTGGTCCTAATTATAGAAACAAGCAGTGTATAATGTGATGGAAAAATGAATCCAGCCAGCAAATGAAGCAATATGGACAATATCACAATACATTAGTAAGTACCTTGTATTAACTTTTTCTGGGAGGAATCGGCACAGACAGATACCATTCCGCATGTCATTTGTATGGCCAGCTTTACATACCACAGAGGCAGCCCATGTGACTGCTAAGGGGCCCTTGCAGGGAGGGGACCCATCCCTGTTTGGTCCTCTCTATTCTGCTATTTCGGGGGCAGAAACCAATTCAGTAACTTACCTTAAGGGCAAATGACTTAAAAGATATTGGTGACTCTACGAAGCAATTGGACCTAAGATATATGTTTGTTCGATTTGGCCAAGCTAATTTTGTTAGGCACATCCTCCGAAAATTGCAATGAGATGAAATATAAAGAAGAACCTGGTGGCAAACTGTCAACCTGCGGACACTGCCCCCGCAGGGGAACAAAAGAATAACATCATGCTCTTTGAAATCAATGGGCTGTGTAACACACAGAGGACTGTTCTCTTCTAAACTAGACTATCCCTTTAAGAACTGAATACGGCCTTTCAATATAAAAGCATTTTCTTAAGACGAGTCCAATAGAGATAAGTACACTCCCATGTACAAAGGTCTCCCCACGCACACATGCTAAAGACAGCTGCATGACCTGTGATTTCGAAGGCTTTGTATGTAAACAGGAATTTTTCCGTCTTCTCCATTAGACTGTGATGGTGCGCCATTCATCTTGTGCCTTGAGCCTATAGTTTTTTAGTAGAGGGCTATGAAAACATCTTGTCACTCAGAATGCACGAAGTGTTTGTCTGCCCCGACTGGACAGGTTAGTCCACTCTACCAGCTTTGTGGAGAAGAACTACAAAAACAATCCACTAATCTTCGCCCTAAACTTTTTTTTATGGTCCAGTTCCTCCGATCAGGCACCAATTAACTTGGCGTTAAAAGATGTCATGGGAAATTGTAACATTCTCACAGACAGACAGAGGTATCTCCAAAGAGGTATCTCCCAAGAAAGAGAACCATCTCACCAGCGCCTCCTCTCAGGAGTGGCTCTCTATGAGTCAAGAATCAAGATCCAACTTTCCAACAAGCCTTGAGATTTGACAAGGGAATATCCATCCATAGACAGCTGTTTCGGGGTGCTTGCCCCTCATCAGTACAGAGTATGATTCTGGTTGGCTCAGAGCAATGCCTTGGAAACGACTTGGGCAGGAGGCTAAATCTCCTTAAAAAGACCAGTCTTGTCTGGAGACCTCCTGGAAGTATTCCATGGAATGGAGACTTATTGGCATAGGAAACGTATATGCAAAAAGGTATCTCCCAAGAAAGAGAACCATCTCGCCAGTGCCACCTCTCGGAAGTTGCTCCCCATGATTCAAGATCCAACTTTCTAACAATTCTTGGGATTTGACTAGGCTTTCTGAGAGAATGGGTAAAATGAGTTTCACTTCAGGAACTTGAGGCAAAGGCTGAAGTTTATATTACATTACAAGAATTATCAGAATTTAGACCTTGAGCTGTAAGTGTGAGAATGACTAAATAAAAAAATGTTACCTATAGGATGGGGATACCAAGCCAGGAAATATGATATATACTGCATTCAAATCAGAGGTACCATTTGGATGTTGGAGACCTTAATGCTAATATCTGGGGCCTCCTTCATCACATGCCACTGCACGGAATGATGTCATATTCTCAAAAATGTAGATACTTGGTTGGAATATATGTTTCGAAGAAGTATGTGTTAGGACATCTGAGGTTCCCACCGAAATGCATATTAGGACAATTTAATTTTGATGGTAAATTTTAACATCTTGAGTCTTGACTTTGGTTCCAGTCTGAGATATTTATAGGTGCAGAGATATCATGGAAACATGCCTTTCAAAAATAGATTGCCCTAGGGTTGGACTGGGGTTCCTTGGGCGCCATTTGAGGAATTTTCTTGGGGCCCAACCCCAATATCATCAATAAAGTGCAAGAGATTTTGATTCAAAGAAATCGGCTCTAGTGGCCATTTATTGTCACCAAAGGCAACTCCAAATGTTTTTTTTCTCCTGGACCTTTGGGGACCACTAAGGTATCAGAGCCTGGTACTATGGTGGGGCTGTCCGACACTGGATTTCCCACATGTACAGTAAATGCAGATTAAGTAAATGACATGCTCTTCCAGAAGCCAAAGGTGCCGGCTTATCACGGAGGGACAACCCAGCTCACTAACTAATGTTTTTCCAAATAAAGTTTTGCCAGATCATCTATTTAATATGACAATATCTTTTCCCAACAAATGCAAATCTCAGCCTACAGGGCAAACCAGTCGGTGGCAGGGTGGCACCTAGCTCTTGAAAAGTTTGCCCAAGGGGGAGATGTTCTAAAAAGATAAAAGAACATAAAGTCACTGGTCATATCCCCCTCTGTTTCAGTGCTGCCACTTTGGTCCTCACCACTGGTCTTTGTTTACTGGGCTATCTTCACTGGACCAGAAGTCCAGTGAAGACAGCCCAGAGGCCAGAGAGCTGGACCAAATACCTAAGTATAGAGTTCTTCATAGGTACCGAGAATTTCTGGAGACCCCTTTAATCTAAGATGTGTGGACACCTTTAGTAGCAGTCCATGTAGCTGCAATATGGCTCACGAGATTTGGGAGCCCCGGCCTATTTATGGGGTAACAGCTAGATGGTAATTGCACCGTTCTCTCCTACCAAGGGTGGGAATTGGGCAATTCCCTTTTTGGTGTGCATATTTTGAAATCTAATATATAAACTGCTTTAATACCCTGGTCTGCTATTAGTTCCCGAGGGAAAGGATCCAAAGACATAAAAAGTCATAAAAAATATTCAGCAACAAGCAATAAAAACAGGTGGTAAATATAAAATGTGTGTGTGGATTGGAAAGCTATAGACTGACTGATACATCTTCTTGAGCATCTCCTGCTCCTTGACCTTTGGTTGGTGGTCACATCCTGTACATCTATTTATACAATAATTGTGTTGTTATACCCTGGAGGTAGGAAAAGGCAGTTTAGGGCAAAGGTAACGCAGGGGATAGCAAGGGAATTTGTTTTTTGAAGAGATACAGGCTCATCAGCAAATCATGGTCCATTGAACATCACCAAAATCATCTTCTCTACAGTGCTATACCATCAACATAAGCGACAGCTGAATTCAGTAAGATTTTGAAGAAAATGTTAACCTTTGAACAATACTTTATAGTGTTAAACTACTTGTTCTGATCCTAAGTTACAGCCAGTATTATACTCCAGAGCTGCATTCACAATTCTGCTGGTTGCCATTTGGAACAATCGACAGGCTTTTCAAAAGACACACCTTTAATAGTTCATTTTAGAATTTCAAACACTGAACAGTCCCCTGGATGAAAAGGACACGTGCTAGAATGTAAACACTATAGGCAGCTCTGAGCAGAAGGAATGCCTAGAGATTTCAGCTCTGAAGCTGCAAAATTGTAAATGCAGCGCCAAACTGTAAAACCAAGATAACTAGATTGTGTATCTTAAAATCAGGTTAGGATTAGTATATATATTTACAAAGTTACTCGCTTTTATAGGTATATTAAATCCATATTCATTCATTTAGTTTAGCTGAAAGGGAAGGTGTCTTGTGCGACATCTACCCTGCACCAACACAGTACAGCACAAAATACCACCCCAGCAGAACCATATATCACAGTGGAGCACAAAATATGGCCACCCCTGCCGCAGTATCAGATATATAAGCACCTGATGCTCCTAGCAATAATTAATGCTGAGAGAATCAGATCATTATGTACCTGGCCGACGGCAGTAAGGAGGGCTTGGGCGGCCCCATGGGTATCGGTCCATCCCTAAAAGTATGTCTTTGAAGAATTTTTTGATTTATAATTCCATTATTTTAGACCCCCCAGTCAAATTTTGCGTTTGGAACATCTCTAGGCGCTGTCTAAAATCAATGGCAGCCCCATGTAAGAACTTGTCCCTTTCCATATATGAAAACTAAGACTATTGTATTTGTCTAGGAACCCCAGAAAAGTACATTTCTATAGACAGTCAACATTTTTCCCTTTTTTGTTGTTGGATGCACTAGATTTTTTGCAAAAACAGCAGTAATAGATGTCTTACACAAGTGCATCTGGACGAAATGAATCATGTCTTGCTGGGACACAACGGAGTCATTGATGTTTCGTGTCTATGCCTGAGCAGTGCCGTACTGGTGTGCGTGGTGGGGACAGAGAGCTGGTGTCCTGTATTCCCTCTTAGCACAATTATTATCCAGAGCATGCTGACAGCTGCACCATTCTCCCCACATTCCCTGTGCACAACCCCCCCACCCCCAACATTTTTTTTTTAAATTGACAGGCACGAGACAGAACAACATTACAATCCTAGGGTCACAAAATGAAATTCCATGGCCGTTGCCAAAATCCTTGCAGAGTGCTGTAAGAAGCCAGGCTCAGGAGATGCAATCTCTTACAAAGCCCCCAGTACAATCGGGATCTGTTCTGAGCCATGATCTCTAGAATTGCTGTTTATTCGATACAAGCCAGTCCTGTCTAATTCAATTGCAATGGATTGTAATTATATTATAGAGTTTGGAAGAACAGACACCTTACAGTTCCAGATACGTGGTATCGTTGTGCAACGGATACGTCATTTTCAAACTGGGTTATACATTGGTCTGGAGTGTGGGGACATGTTGAACAGCTGCCCAGTGACCTCATGTACAAATGGAATGACTGCTCCTGGCAATGTGGGCACTTAATAAACCCATTGATACTGCAAAGGTCAATGATGAAGTCCCATGTACTCTGCGGAGAAGTAGTAATTGTGTCAGATTGAGATTGCCTAAAGTAAGGCTTATATCCGGTTGTGCACATAGAGGAGGGTGAGCCCCAAGGTCAAACTGGGCCCCCCATTGTGGTCTCTGGATTTGCAGAAAGGCCTGTTTTTTCATGCTCAAGATCAAAGGGGATGGGACCAACTGGTGATGGGTCCTTCTCTCCAGGAACCCCATTGCAGAGGCATGGGCTACAATGGGGTACATTTGGTAATTGGTTTGTATGCCCTAACTCTTAAGCAGATTAATATGGACTATGTCTGATACCTAGGGTGGGTACAGTTAAGGTAACGTCTACAGTTTGCAGGTAGCTTGGGTAAAATATTAAGGTATGGCATTAAAATCTGTTCCCAGGCAGGGCCCACCATCAAGCTGCAGACTACTGTTATGGCAGTCTATATTATACATATGTGA
Source organism: Bufotes viridis (assembly GCA_033119425.1). Taxonomy (NCBI): domain Eukaryota; kingdom Metazoa; phylum Chordata; class Amphibia; order Anura; family Bufonidae; genus Bufotes; species Bufotes viridis. The sequence goes on along the minus strand of JAKVIS010000142.1, from coordinate 38,367 downwards.
TGCAGACTATTGTCTACTTTAAAACTAATAGATCAGTATTTAAAGGAGATATACATCATATATTCTTTTATTAGTTTGTACAAGATACTGACGCATATTCTTTTTGTGTCACCTGGTTATGTTACAATTTATTGTGTTTTGTTTTATTCTATTTTCTGTGAATGATTATGGGGCATCCATCTTGGCTAAATTACCGTTAATTGCTTTCTGGCATAATTTATGCGAGTGGAAGTTGTAATCTGGACTTGACTCATTGATGTCTATGGGAGAGCATTGTGGGCATGCTCTGTGACCTGTACAGAGTTTATTGTGCAGGGAGGGGGAGGAGGTCAGCAGTGGCCATCACCTATTATGAATGGTAGATGCAGTGTTATCTTTACAGAGGTGCTATCTGTCATTGTAATTCTACCTGTGATGATAATGGGAGATGATGACATGAGTACTGCAGGGTGCAATGATTAGAGTACAAGTACTACCTCCTGGAATAGGATACAGGATTCTGATTATTTTAATAATACTGTCCTTGTTTTTCCTCCCACCATCATAATTGTTCCTTGGAATAGTTACCTACTGTTTGTAAGTTTTGGCAATTAGCACCTACAAATCCTTTTGTTTTTTCTTCTGGAGAGCATCCCCAGTTCCTGTCTTGGGCCATTGGCCAAAACTAACTTCCCGTGTTTTTTTTTTGTACTGAAAACAGTTGGCAATATCTGTACATATTACTGTATTTATGCCTTATAATAGCAATGAATGAATAGAAATTGATCAGAAAGTCACATGGTATATTTCCACACAGTAGTGTCCTATCTAATATCTGACATGGGTCCAGCATGTCTCTCCTGGCCATATATTTTCCTTTCAGGTGTCATTCAAATGAATTGCAGAACATACAGTATAATGCATGCCCAGTGGCGTACATAGAGAAGTAAAGGTCCCATAGCAAGGATCAAACCAGGCCCCCCACACAGAACAGAAGGGTTTCTGCCTAATCTCCTTTCAATGAACCTTGGGCCATTTTTTCTACTGCCTTTTTTGTTAAAAGTTGTTCCTTTAGATCAGGCATCCTCAAACTAAGGCCCTCCAGCTGTTGCAAAACTACAACTCCCAGCATGCCCGAACAGCCTACAGGTATCAGCCTACAGCAGGGTATTGTGGGAGTTGTAGTTTTACAACAGCTGGAGGGCCGCAGTTTGAGGATGCCTGCTTTAGATGGTAGAGTCCTGATCAAGTTTTCACCCCCAGTAGAAGATGGGATGATCCCAACTGGGCCCCCTCTTGCCCTGGGCCCCATAGAAGTCGCATGGTAGTTATGCCCCTGTGCATGCCCTCACCGGGTGCACCCGAGCAAGGAGCACTCTTTGGCAGTGGCTTTCTGCTTTGGCTTTGGTTCATAGAGTGGGTGTTAGGGAGTACTAACTTCACTGCTCGGACCGCAGCCTGTGAACCCCAAAACTGCTACCAGCCTTCCAAAATCCCTCTGGATGGTAGGAAGATAAGGCTACTCATAGGTTCATCACCAGAGCCCACGGGATGGACTTTTCTGCAAGGGATCCAGATTATAGCTGCGGAGTGGTGCGGGAACACTAGTGACAGACCATCCATAGTGACTAAGGAGTTACAAAGGGGAGTCAGCAAGCAGGGTCAAAACCATGATGCACAGACATGGTCATTGCAATACACAAGAGGTTAATCTGGAAGCAGGTCAAGGTCAGTTATCAGGAAAGTAGATATAGGCGGGAACAGCAACCAGAGGGTAAATCCAAAAACAAGCCAGTAGTCAGTTCTCTAGAAAAGTTAATAGGAAGTTACAGAATTTAGAGCCTTGATTCAAACGAAATGACAAGCAAGTCAATTAGGAATAAGCAGTCTTAAATTCCCTGCTTACCTCTGGGATTGGACAAAGAGTCAGAAACCTGATTGGCTCGGTTTCCAGTCACACTGACAGGTCCACCAGCCGTGACTTGACTGGTCAACAGGGCAATCCTCCCAGCACAGTCCTGCACAGTGATTTGGATGAGTGAACTTCTGACAGTGGGGTTGGGGCCCTAATAGACAAGAACCACTTTTTGTAAGTTGCACTACACTCTGGCTCATAAGCGGGCCATTAGCAGAGGACCCTTCTAATTGGGCTTGTGGAATAGGGTTGTCTTCATTAAGCTTTATGTTTTTGGAGCTGAGCCTCTAATGTATCAAGCCGAGAGAGCTGCATTCCATAAGTATTATCAGTTGTAGCCAAAGTAGTGTATCACTAGGAGATTTACGTATGTCTGAATGCATTTCCTGAACCACAAATGACGCCCTTTTCTTTGCCATATTTCTCACGAAGCAGCAATCTGCGATGATCTATCAAAATTTCCCAAAAGGTTATTTAATATCAGGTTCATTTGCAGGGACACAGAAACATCTGTTGGTTTGGATTAAAATACAACGTGAATAAAACCTATATTGCTTCATTCCACATGCAGCTGGGAGACCATGATGCAAGGAGGAATTTTTCACCAAAGAGACAAGAATGTGAATGTCACCTCTCTTCGAAGATTTATAGATAAACCTGGACAATGGGGCTGAAGGCTGCATTTGCGATGGGTGGAAAGAGAAGGAGGTTCCTCTGGAGGTCAGCAAAGAAAAGGAGAATATACACAGATAAAAGGGTCTGTGGAGCATTTAACACGTCTTTTATAAGGTTGAGCTGAGTGCAATTTATAGCAAGGCCCAACAATGGGCCATGAGTGCAGTCCAAAGACATGTACCTGCTAGGACATGGCACGGTTCTGCTAAGAGGGTGTCTAGCTGGATTATCAGATCTTCTAATCTGGAGCACTAAATTTTACAAACAAATAGTTAAATAAGTTGTTATATGAGATTTTAGAACATGTTGTTCCTTCATGGGTCAACTCCAGCCAGTCTAAATGAAGTCCACCAATGCCTGGAGCCACTGCTTCTAGACACTTCTACTTATGGGTTGGAAACCTGAACTTCCAGAACCACTGGATGAAAAAAGTACAGATCATCCAACATATTAAAATGTAAATGAGATACATACCCCCCTCCCAGAATATTTTTTTCTGGCACACCTGGCACAAGTTCTTTGCATTGGCTATTGTTTAGCCACAAGGATCCTGTGAGTGTCCTACCACGATCTGATGTCTCCTAAATGCCAGTATTACATGCTCCCAATAATGCTAGCCATAGATGCACCCATTCTAGTCACAATTTCCACATACTTGCCAAGCCAACCGATGCCACCATTCCAACCACAAGTTCTCATTCTGGCCAACCTACCGATTCTCCTGTTTCAGCCCCAATTCACCCATTCTGGCCTAGAAGCAGATGCCAGGATTTCAACCCCAATGTCTATAATCTGGACAAGTCATAGACTCTCCTGTTCCAGCCCAAATGCCCACATTCTGGCCTAGTCACAGATGCTACGATTTTAACCCAAATATATTTAATCAGGACTAGTTGTAGATGCCAACATTCCAGCAACCCATCTGGTCCATTCCTAAGGTCCCAATTCTGGCTAAGCCACCATGTCTCTATTCTGGCCAAGCTACACATGCCCTCATTCTGACAACAATGTCTCTATTCTGGTCAGGATACTATGGGGGAGATATATCAAAACTGGTATAAAGGTAAACTGGCTTAGCTGCCCATAGCAACCAATTAGATTCCACTTTCCTTTGGATCGGGGATCATTTATGTAACTGGAATACCCCTTTAAGGCACAGATGTTGCCATTCCAACCACAATAACCTCATTCCAGCCAAGCCACAGATGATCCATTTCCACGCACAACAAATTGACAAAGATAACGAATATCACAAATATAGCGCTATATTCTCAATCTTCGTTATATTCTAGCAACGACCATTAGGATGAACTCAGCTCTAAGTTTCATTCGCGAAGTGACCATATATAGGTTATATTAATCGCATTGCGATTACAACTTAGTCAAATTTGTGAGATCGTGATTCTCACATCCGACAGTACATTTTAGCATGGAGGCGTTCCCATTGGGATGTGGACGCTCCATGCACACGGGATATCGGCAGAAGCAGCAACGTGCATTAACTGGAGTGGGCAGGAAGCCAGGAATCCTCCGGACAGGTAAGAACAGCTTTTGGGAAGTGGGAAGACAACCAGAGAGCAACAAGGATCAACAGCTAAAAAAAGACGAATATTCGAAATAGCGAATATATACCTCTATATTCGCAATATTTGCGAATTATCGAAGTTGCAATATTCGCAATAAAAATTCGCTATTCGAATATTCGTGCTCAACACTACTTGTCACCAGTGCACTACAGGTCTATGTGAAACAAAGCAATGTCTGTGTGACATGGAAACAGGCCGACAACTTTCTTGGCCACAAAATGTGTGACATCGCTTCATTGCCATTGTGGTCAAAATGTCAGAGTCCCAAGAGATGGATCGTCCAAGCCTCTCACCCAGTCTAAGTCATGTGTAAGCATAAAAATATGCTTTTTCTGCAGCCCCATGATGTAATTGCATAAACATCTCCCTGTAATCTCGTCTTGTAGACATATAATTGACTCGTACAGTCGAACCCACTGATGTGTAAATTATACCCACCCTGCCTGAGAACCTTCACTTCTTCCCTGTAGGACGTTATCCGATTCTCACTGTGAATTTATTTTTTATTTTTTTTTCTGCTAAATTGCAAATTGTCATTTTGAATAAACCACCAGCAACAAGAAAAATATTTACTTTCCAAGAATACAAAAATGGGAGAGTTTTGGGTCAAGGATTTTATATTTAGAGAAAGCGAGCATGCGGCAAGCACATTTACATAAGATGAAAGCAGTACGAAGGGACGAGAATTCTAGTTTTAGATGTCCGAGGCTGGTTCCCACATGGATCATTAACCATTTTATGTCAGGAGTGTGTAGGAGGGCTTATCTTACCGGCAAGTGGAGATGAATATATTTTGTAGGCCTATTTCGAGTTTTGCCAATTTGCCGGCCATCAGGATGTATGGGGGAATCAATTTTGAGCGGTTTGAGATTCAGATTTAGTAGAACTATAAGTAAATTGATTTTCCATTGTATTTTAATGACTATAAACTGTACATCTTGGCGAATATGTCAATGGGGTTTCCAGGATGAGAAGATTGATGGCTCATCCTGAGAATAAACCATTTATACCAGATTGGTGGTGGTCTGAGGAGAAGCTGGGATCCAAGGGCCATGTCCCCTTCATTGTTTGCCAGGCAACGTGCTGTATTTTTTGTAGTGGCTGTGCCTAGCTTGAAGTCAAGCCCCATTTACTTGCATGGGACAGAGTTTCATTAAGCTGCAATACCAGGTACAGCCACTAGAAAAACCGATAAAGGGGGCACAGCCCTCGTGGAGCCTTGCTGTCCCTTCAGTCTGGTGACCCCTCCTATCTAATGTTGATGGATACTCTACTATAGTAAAAAATCCCCTCATTTGGATAATAGAACTCCCAGTATGGAGTATAAATCTATGGTAGTCTAGTCCAGGTTCTCCAGGCTGAGATATGACAAGCCTAAAGCTGGCCATACGCCTTCAATCATTCGTGTGAAGGCTATCTCTTCAGACTACCCCATGTTGGGTTCAGCCGAGCGTTCGTGTATTGTCAATGGGGAAGGAGGAGAAAGCTGCTGCCAGACACTTCGGGGGGCGGATAGTCAGGAGCACATAGACTAGCCATTATCGGGGAATAGAGATTACATAACACTGCTCTTTACTATCAAGTTTTTCAACTAATATGGCTGCACTTTCTGTTGTGACAAAAATGGCCGCCACCATCAAGCAGCAAAATTGCCAATATCTCTGTAAGTAAATAAAATATAATGACCAAATTTTGGCTACTGCTCTAACCTAAGATTTAGTTGTTGTGTAAGAATCCCCTTTAATATTTTGTTGCCATCTCCGTCTCCTCACAGTTCCCCTTTAAATGAAGAGCCAAGATCTTGGAGCTATTCTCTTGGTCGCTTTGTGCACTGGACTGGATCCCATCTTCCCTCTCCAGAGAATCGCAGCCTGTTTCTCTTCTCTCACTCAAAGGAAAACTGTGACCCGATTTTCCATTTGTTTGTCTTTGAAAGTTGAGGCTTTGCAGATATTAAATTATAATCCAGTAAGAATTTGCTTGGTCAGAGAATATAGCTCACATCTTACTTTATGGGGTAGAAGGAGGAACGGGAAGAGGGGAAATTATCTCTGTCTCTCTATATCTTCAGGGATTATTGTTTATAGGAGTAGAAAAAACCTCAAGAGCAGATGGTAATGGAGTTTTGACACAAACTGTGAGATCTTCCAGGGTTGTGGCTCTTGAGGGTTCATCGCTGTATAAATCAGGTCATTATTACAGCCTATAAATCAATCGGTTTCAGATGACCTTATGTCTGCGAGTTCACGTCTTCAGTGTATTTGCTCGTATTCAGTTTTCCCATATCCAGAAGTCTGTTGTTGGCTGGACCCAACAATCTAATGTGTATGGGGAGCTCCCAACTCTCCCCCAATAGGTGGATCTGTCGCCTATTTCTTTTGATCTCTTGAGAGATAAGCCGGCCCCTGAGGTGCCTGGCAGCAGCGTTCTCCTCTCTTCCCATGAAAACTCATCCACACTCAGCCGAGTAGGGGAGTCAGGAGAGATAGATGTTGACTGAATGAGCATTTGGCCCAAAACTACCAAAGGTGTAAGGGTTAAGGGGAGTCTAGTTGTACCCTGACCCTGTTGGACCTGCTGACTTTGAGGGTTCAGAAGGGCATTTCATTTTGGAAAAGGCTTGAGATCCTAATAAACATGATTTAGGATCTTAATTAGAATTTTTTTTTTAATATTGCACTTTAGTCCTCTTCACATAGAGACAGAAAAAAATAGCTGTTAAAAACGGATGTCAGTTTTTCATGGCCATTATGCATCTGTGTGTGCGATCATTGTCTGGCCCTTTATCTATTTTTAATGGTCGTTTTGCATCAGTTTTTAAAGGATTAAAATTCACAGTTTTTTTTTTAAGATCCCAATTCTTGCAGTATCTTCAGTATATATAATTCTCTCCCACAGAGCCCTCCAATAGAGTTAATGGCCCCCCTAATTCCCCCCTAGTATAGATAACGGCCCCTCATAGTGCCCCTAATATAGATAATGGCCCCCATAGTGCCACTAGTATAGTTAATGGCCCCCATAGTGCCCCTAGTATAGATAATTGTCCCCATAGTGCCCCAAGTATAGTTAATGGCCCCCATAGTGCCCCTAGTATAGACAAATCCCCAAATTATAGTTAATGGCCCTTATAAAAACACTGACCCATGGACCGTGCTAAATCACTGATGTCTGAATACACACATTAAAATGAATGGGGACGTATGCTGTCCGTGGAGAACACATACAGCGCACATCCGTGAAACACTGACGTGTAAATGAGGCTTAACCCAGACAATTAGAAGGTAATCCCTCTCTCGCTTTGGAGGACCCAGCAGAACCCCCACAGGAGAAAAAAGGGAATTGTATGGTGCCCATTGAACTCAGTTAACTGTGTAATGTATGGGTGTGTTTGCCCTCCAGAGCAGGAGACAGCTTTTGTATCCGGCCTCTGCTCTAGCTGATGGAGGCCTCATATTTACTCAAAATGCCCAAATAGGGTTTGTTTTTTTAACCCAGACAATTTGAACTTGATCCCTCTCCTTGCTGGAGGACTCAGCAGAGCCCCCACAGGAGAAAAGAAGCATTACACAGTGCCAGTGCTCCGTTAAGTGAATGTATAGTGCAGGAGTGTGCTTGGTCCTTTGTAACCGTCCTCTGCTCTAGCTGCTGGGTCATCAAATTTACTCAGAATGCCCTAATAGGGTAGTTGAAAATCTTTGTGTATAAACCAGACAATCGGAAGGTGATCCTTTAAAAAAAATAAAAAATCTGATCATAACTACCACGACTATTCTGTATTTTAATCATATAAACATAAATATATCCTAAATGTCTAAAAAAACAACAAAAAGTGTCTGTCCAAAGAGCTAATGTAATACGTGTATTTTTTTTAATAGAGTTGGACCTGACTGTTCCACTGTCAGAAACAAGCTCTGATGTCACCCAGGCCCTGGAGCTAAATTGATCCCAAGCTACCAGAGAGTCTTGGACCTGGTTCAATATCCTGCTTATTCATCATGTTGATGGCTCCCTTGTTTGTAGCTATTTGGAATTTTCTCTACTTTTTCTTTTTCCAGCAGAAACATTTGCATTTTTCTTCTGTTCTGTCAGCTTCAGTGGCTTATTTTATCCTGCAGAAGAGGCTCGTGCAGATACAAGATTATAAATGTTGCACCAAGGTATAGCTCATAATTCCTTAGATAAAGATATTGGAGGCATTGGCTGCCATTTTCAACTCCAGTCTTGATCTAGTTTGCGGTGGTGTGAGATGCGTCAAAATGATCAAAAGGGGTTGTCCCAAGCAAAATATTCTACAGTTTTCAAACCAGCACCTGGATCTTAATACTTTTAGAATAGAATGTAATTAAAAATCTAGGATAGTCACCAAGTTATTCAATAAAATATATCTGTACAGCGCCACCTGCTGGTTGCTCTTTTTCTAATCTCTCTGTCCTGCTCACTCAGATGGAAGCACATGCTCAGTTCCACCATTCAACTGCCACCAGCTGCACGCCCCCTGAGACAGTACACGCTCCCTTAAACTGCCAGCCTGAAATAAACCTAGCAGAGCAATTAGAGCAATGAATGGAGAGATCTCTGGATCCATATTAGGTACAGGGCTGGTCCTATCTGAAATGTACTATATTTTATTATATATCATGTTCAGGGCCGGACTGGGGATAAAAACCAGCCCTGGAAAAAGTTGCATTCCAGCCCCGGAAAAAGTTGCATACCAGCCCCAAACACACACGCCGCGAGCGTGTGTATGTATGTGTGTATATATATGTATATATATATAATTATATACACACACACAGGCCGGGCCTTACCCTAGCGTTGCCGTGACTTGGCCTCTGCGCAGTGGCAACTCTAGGAACAATATATGGGAGGCACATAAGATACCACAGTCAAAATGGGAGGCACTAATAATTTTCCCCACTTAAATTCATACAACTGAAAAAAAACGAAATAAGTATATATAAATTCAAAATACGAGTATTGCGGTATGCAGGGATACATTTATAATAAAATAATTTACTTACAAAAGAACCTATTCCATCTTCTGCTGTGCTGTCCTCTGCTTGCTTCCACGGATCTTCCCCTCTTTTCAATCTGTCCTCAGTGCGCAGGGCAGGCACACTGCTATGGGGATCTGTGGATGACACACTGTTATGGGGGATCTGTGGATGACACACTGTTATGGGGATCTGTGGATGATACACTGCTATGGGGATCTGTGGATGACACACTTTTATGGGGGATCTGTGGATGACACACTGTTGTGGGGATCTGTGGATGAAACACTTTTATGGGGGATCTGTGGATGACACACTGTTATGGGGATCTGTGGATGACACTGTTATGGGGATCTGTGGATGACACACTGTTATGGGGATCTGTGGATGACACACTGTTATGGGGGATCTGTGGATGATACACTGCTATGGGGGATCTGTGGATGACACACTGTTATGGGGATCTGTGGATGACACTGTTATGGGGGATCTGTGGATGACACACTGTTATGGGGGATCTGTGGATGATACACTGCTATGGGGATCTGTGGATGACACACTTTTATGGGGGATCTGTGGATGACACACTGTTGTGGGGATCTGTGGATGACACACTTTTATGGGGATCTGTGGATGACACACTGTTATGGGGATCTGTGGATGACACTGTTATGGGGGATCTGTGGATGACACACTGTTATGGGGATCTGTGGATGACACACTTATGGGGATCTGTGGATGACACACTTATGGGGGATCTGTGGATGACACACTTATGGGGATCTGTGGATGACACTGTTATGGCGGAATCTATGGATGACACTGTTATGGGGGAATCTGTGGATGACATACTGTTATGGGGTACTTTTACACCTGCGGCATGGCTATCCGACCTATCCGGGCTGTTCACCCTCCTGATCCGCCATGCCGCAAGTACCCGTGCACTGCCGTGCTGCTGCTCTGTCCCCATTGACTATAATAGGGGCAGGGGCGGAGCTATGGTGCAGCATGGCAGAGATCGCTGGACTAAAAAGTCGGACATGCAGTACTTTTAGTCCGGCGATCTCTGCCGTGCTGCGCCATAGCTCCGTCACCTGCCCCTATTATAGTCAATGAGGACAGAGCAGCTAGCACGGCAGTGCACGGCTACTTGCGGCATGGCGGATCAGGAGGGTGCAGCCGGATAGATCGGATAGCCATGCCGCATGTGATAATACCCCATAACAGTATGTCATCCACAGATCCCCATAACAGTGACATCCACAGCGCCCCATAACAGTGACATCCACAGCGCCCATAACAGTGACATCCACAGATTCCCCATAACAGTGTCATCCACAGATTCCCATAACAGTGTCATCCATAGATTCTGCCATAACAGTGTCATCCACAGATCCCCCATAACAGTGACATCCACAGTGCCCCCATAACAGTGTGCCAGTAGCCGTCCCCTTTAGTGCCAGTAGCCCCTTTATGTGCCAGTAGCCCTCTTTAGTACCAGTAGCCGTCCCTTTATGTGCCAGTAGCCGCCCTTTATGTGCCAGTAGCCGCCCCTTTATGTGCCAGTAGCCGTCCCTTTAGTGCCAGTAGCCCCTTTATGTGTCAGTAGCCCCCTTTATGTGCCAGTAGCCCCTTTATGTGCCAGTAGCCCCCTTTAGTGCCAGTAGCCCCTTTAGTGCCAGTAGCGCCCTTTATGTGCCAGTAGCCCCCGTTTGGTGCCAGTAGCCCCCTTTAAGTGGCAGTAGCCCTTTAAGTGGCAGTAGCCCGCTTTAAGTGGCAGTAGCCCCTTTATCTGCCAGTAGCCCCTTTATCTGCCAGTAGCCCCTTTATCTGCCAGTAGCCCCCTTTAGTGCTGCCAGTGGCCCCTTTAGTGCTGCCAGTAGCCCCCTTTAGTGCTGCCAGTAGCCCCTTTAGTGCTGCCAGTAGCCCCTTTATCTGCCAGTAGCCCCCTTTAGTGCTGCCAGTGGCCCCCTTTAGTGCTGCCAGTAGCCCCTTTAGTGCTGCCAGTAGCCCCCTTTAGTGCTGCCAGTAGCCCCTTTAGTGCTGCCAGTAGCCCCAGAAAAAAAAAAAAGAACACTTATACTTACCTCCAGCGATGCGATGCAGGCCTCTTCCGGCCTGTGTCTCGAGCTGTGCGGCTCGGCGGCGCGATGATGTCATCGCGCCGCCGAGCCGGCCTCTGATAGGCTGCCAGCCTAGTGCTGGCAGCCTATCAGAAGGAACAGGAGAGGTCACGCCTCTCCCTCCTCTGCTGCTGCTCCGCACGGAGATGAGCGCAATGCAAGCGCTCATCTCCGTCGCCACTGGAGCCCAGTGTGCCTGCGGCCGCCGGCCGGCCGTGCGGCAGTCAGGGCTACCGGCCTACCGGGAATTTTCCCGGTATCCCGGTAGGCCAGTCCGGCCCTGATCATGTTAGAACCCCTTCAAGACCTTCACAATAAATTGCCAAAGGGCAGTAAATCTCAGGTGTGATTTGCACTAAAAACTTTTTACAAAAGTGCAGAGTTCGGCATAAAGGGGCAAAAAGTCATCTTTTCAGCCTGTGACTCAAGTTGTTATGTAACTACAACTCCCAGCATAGTCTACACAGGATTTTAGGGATTAAAAACATAGGGGGTCATTTACTATCCAGAAATATGCCTATATTAGGTCATTTGCGTCGCAATCTGCGACTTTTACCCGCTCATTTCAGGTCTAAAACCAGGGCCGGCTGCCCAGTCTCATTCATCATTTTCTACGCCTGTTTTAGGCTTGGAAAATGATCGAAATGTAAGACAGCAAGGAAGCCGTCTTATATTTAGGCCTATTGCACACGACTGTATGGCTTTTTCAGTATTTTGCGGTCCGCAAAAAACGGATCCGCAAAAAATACGGATAATGTTAGTGTGCATTCCATTTTTTGCGGAACGGAACAGCTGGCCCCTGGTAGAACAGTACTATCCTTGTCCGTTATGCGGACAGTAATAGGACATGTTCTATCTTTGAACAGAAAAACGGAAATGGAAGGCATACGGAGTACCTTCCGTTTTTTTTGTGGATCCATTGAAATGAATGGTTTCGTATACGGTCCGTATACAGAACTCAAAAAACGGAATGTAAACGGAAAAATTAAAGTTCGTGTGCATGAGGCCTTACACTGGTGCTGGATGAGCCGAAGTTATGTAGACTCCGCCGCCAGCGCAGGGGCATATTAAGACCGGCGTCTAAAACGCCCGTCTTAATAAATGTGCCCCATGGTTTACCAAAGTAGCGGTCCAAAAAGAAAAGTGATTTCGCTCAAAAAGCAAACACATCCAAAACCCTATATACATTATGTTCTGTAATTGCTTCTTAGAATATGTGCCTGCTGAGAGTTGTAGTTTCATAATATGGGCAGCTTAGAGTTGTAGTTTTACGAGCAGCTGAGGAGCCGCAGTTTGTAAACCACTACAAATGGGAAGAACAGTAATGGCTCAAAAAGTGGAACTTTTTGGGAGAATGGAAGACTGGAAGGGTCAATAAGCAGAGAAGATCTTTGACTCGGCGGCTGCTGGGAAATGTGGCGTTCTGCAATAGATTCTTAAATTCTGCCAAAAACATGTTTTTTTGCAGCAAGAGTAGGGTCAGTGATGCGTAACTTGATACTTGTAGAGCGACATGTTCACACAGAAAGCCTCCGCACAGAGTGTTCGCTTCAGTGTTTCAGTCGTCCCACTGTCAACAGTCCGCACATGCAGTTTTCATCATTTTGCACCCACTGGTGCAGGAGGTCAAAGGTTCCTGGTGAGGAAATGAAGGAGGTCAGAAAGAAAAACAGAGGAATCGGAAGTGAAGAACGGCAGGAAAAGAAAACCCGAGTGGAAAAACCTGCATTGATTTCGGAGGCAGAGGGATAATATGCAGAGGGATAATCGTCCTCTCTTTTCTTTATACATTAAATAAATTACTTAAATGAAATCCACATGATCGGCCTGAACCTCGGCTAAAAGCTCCGGGATTCGTGGGAATGTCACAGCGAAGCCAATTAACTCTGTAGTTAACGCTCTCACTTCCACGGTGGGCCTTGTGGTTATTTTCATTTTAGGAGGCGTCCTACAGGAAATCTGCTTTCTCTCGCTTTACAAACATTGCAAAAAAAATATTTGTTCCAGTGCACAAACGTTATTCCTATTGGTAACAAAGTTACATACTGTATGTAGCAGAGCTGACTTTGTCTTTATGCTCATTCGTTCACATTTCCTATTGTGATGTCATGTGCAACAAAATTCGGTACAAATTGGCTCATCTCGTTTTTGCAATATCCACTGCGTCTAGCCTGCCAGGCATAAGATTCAGTCGCAAAGTAAGGGCGGGTTCTCATCAGCGCTAGGAATTCCGTTATAACGGAATGTAATGGAATTTTCGGGTGCAGGCAGACATTACTGCTAGAGATGTGCGAATTTCATATTTTGAAATTCCCTCACACTTCGTTTGTTGGTAAAAGGTTAATTGCGTTATGGATTCCGTCACCGTGGACCATAACGCAATTCCATGACGGAATGCATAACAGAAAGCCTTTAGAGGCAATCCATTATTCATCCCGTCATAATAGAAATCTATGGGCTGCAAAAGGGATCGTACTGTTTCCATTATGCTGGAGTCCTCCCCTGCATAACGGAAACCGGACGGATCCGTTATGCAGGCCATACACTTCTATTATGACGGAAGGAATAACGGAATGCCTCTAAAGGCATTCCGTTAAGCATTCCATCAAAGAATTGCGTTATGGTCCATGGTAACGGAATCCATAACGCAATTCCCCTTTTACCAACAAACGAAGTGTGAGCCAATTTCATAAGCGGAAATTTGTCCATCTCTAATTACTGGCATCTGAATCAGCCCTTAATAAATTCTGCCATAAAGGGTAACTGTCATATTTGTTTTATTTGCCAGTTTATTAGCGCTAGTCATAAATATATGAGTTAGCCTGTCCATGATCGTTAATTACCTTATAATAACAGCTTTCAATAATGTGCCCTGTCCCTTTCCTCTGGTCCATTAAAAGACCGTTGCTAGGGCTTGTCTGTCTTCCCTTTAGTGTAAACAGAAGACAGAGGGGCGGTCCTTCACACTGCATGGCTGCATTAGGCTTCAGAGTGAGGAGGCGTGTCTCTCAGTAATCCAATCTGATTGGCTGGCAGGAAGCTGCTGGCATCTGCTACAGCAAGTGTGTAGAGGAAGTGAGGGAAGGCAGTTTTGGCAGAGGAGCCATCTTGAGAAGATCCTCATATTTTAGGGGTTAAAACAGCCGTAACTGAGGGAAAAGCTCAATGAAAACAGTGGTATGTGAGGAAACTAAAGATTGCTTTATGCAGAATGCTGCAGCAGCAGTAACATATGCTAAAATGTATTTTTTATTAAATAGAATTCAGCTAAAAATCGGGATGCTTTCACATCTGTGTCGGAATCTCCGGTCGGGGCTTCCGTCACAAAATTAGTCAAAAATAGTGGAGAGAAAAGTTCTGCACTCAGGAGTTTTTTCTCTGATAAAAAAAAAAAACGTTCTCCTGAACGGAAACCTTAAAGGGTTTCTGTCACCAACTTTTGACATTATAAGCTGTCTGACATTAGCTATGTGCTAATGTCAGACCAGCTTGATAATGTCTTTTTTATAAAAATCCGCTGTATATTTAGTCTGAAAAACTTACTTTTATATTATGTAAATTAGCCTCTAGGAGCAGGGGGGGCGTTGCCCTGCTCCTAGCGGCTCCGTTCGGCAACCTGCTGGCACGCCCCTTCACACTTTGATTGACAGTGCAGGGCAGCGATCCTCCTGCACTGTCTCGTTCTGAAATCGCGCGCCCGCGCCGCCGCTCTGTATTCGGCGCAGGCGCGGTGAGCAGAGCACATCAGGCACCAGCGTCCTCTGCTCACCGCGCCTGCGCCGAATACAGAGCGGCGGCGCGGGCGCGCGATTTCAGAACGAGACAGTGCAGGAGGATCGCTGCCCTGCACTGTCAATCAAAGTGTGAAGGGGCGTGCCAGCAGGTTGCCGGACGGAGCCGCTAGGAGCAGGGCAACGCCCCCCCTGCTCCTAGAGGCTAATTTACATAATATAAAAGTAAGTTTTTCAGACTAAATATACAGCGGATTTTTATAAAAAAGACATTATCAAGCTGGTCTGACATTAGCACATAGCTAATGTCAGACAGCTTATAATGTCAAAAGTTGGTGACAGAAACCCTTTAGGGATCCCATTATAGTCAATAGGATCTGTTAGGCTCTGTTCCTGTTATTTGCCGCATCCGGCACTTCCATTGTTTTTGTTGCTCTGCTCCTATAAAGGAGCAGAAGAATGGAAATACTGTAATAGCAGTGATGTGAAAGCGGCCTTACTGAGTTATTATTAAGTTCAACAGTATGAAGCTCCCCCTAGTGGTGACTACAGGCAGACAGAATTTTTGCCATACGACTACTATGCCAGAGATATGGAGCTTTGTTTCTGGGACCACCATCAAGATATATAAGAAATGAATTGGCACACAACTTAGAAAAAAAAAAACACAATGGACATTCACAGCTGGCCATACGCATGAGAGATCTGTCGGCCGTATACTTTTATATACTGGTGTCTTCTTAGGAGGCAGAGAGGCCTTTGGGTCCCTTGAGGCACCAGGTCCCAGAGAGGCCTTTGGGTCCCTTGAGGGAACCAGGTCCCAGGCCCCGCTACTAACCCTGCGCCAAAGCAACCTCTGTATAGATAAAGAACCAGTCCAAAAAGTCTTGAGGATTTCAGCTCTGAGGGCCTGCAGAATTGTGAATTCAGCTCCGGACTATGATACAGGTTGTAATTAAATGTATTTATGTAGATTATTTCTATAGGTAAACTGCCGGCCATCTTCACATCTGGTTTGACTTACCAGTAGCGTGGCCTTCCTCCATGGCGTGCATGCTACTGTACCCGCAATGGCCAACAACTGCAGTAGCCAGTCTGTGGGAAAATGCTTGACTTCTTTTTGATTTTACAACCGTCCTCATATTTTTATTTTCTGCCCCCAAACGTGATAGCAATATGAGACGCCATGTAACCGCATTCCATAGCGAGACATACATTTATGTATTGAAATCTTTATTTTGGCATTGCGCCCAGCCCTATATAACAGTGCGTAAAAGCAACAACTAGAGCGATGGACACAAAGGGTGTAATCTAAGAGGTCAGTCGCCATGCTGGGATATTATTGGAAATATTGCGCCAATAGGCGCGGGAACGGCAGCCATTATCCAGGAGTATAATATGTATCACCATTTACATGTTCTGTTGCTACTACAAGCTTTATTATAATGCTCGCTGTGCGGAGCGGCTTCCAACTCTGTAATACGAGCGCGATGATTAGGTCTGTGGCTTAGCGTCTATTGATTCCAGACTCATGCGAGGTGCTTCTATTGAAAAACCTCTTCCAGGAAGTTCCCATAGACAGTAGCCAAGTATGGAGCAAGAAAATGACTTTTTTATTTAAGCTATAGGCATTAACGAATTAGAGGGGTTATATAAACAGCACCACACCTCCTGCTTGCCCCACCTCATTTCAATGGATCTGAGCTGCAATACCGGACACGACCCGTGGATCGGTGAGGCGCTGTTTCTGGAAGAGAGCAGCCATTTTTTTCCCTTTTTTTTTTTAACTCATCATGAACAACCCCTTTAATTGTTTTATAGGCAAGCCTGTAATCACAAGCACAGCACAGATTAAAAGAACTGGAAGACATTTATAGACTAGGTCAACCTGAACCTTAAAGGGGATGTGTCACGAAAAATATTCTACATTTTTTCAAACCAGAATTCTGCTCAGGTTTTTGTCCACCTCACTGAGCTGGTCGAGAGTGCTCAGTTTAAATCTTTAACTGCCCCCAGCCCCAAGTTCTGTTAGAAGCTGTGGCAGTTGCAGGCAGAGAGGACATGCCCCCTGAGCTGCCAGGCTGAAGATAATCTAGCAGAGCAATTGGAGTTGTGAATGGGGAGCTCTCTGGATACAGGGCTGGTTCTAGCTTTGTTAGAAAGGTTGTACTACATGATGTCTGATTTTAATTTTTTTCATCAATCATGGCATAACCCCTTTAAAAGCAATACAATGCAAGAACTACAGTGAAGACTGACACTTGTATAGGCAGAGCATAAGGCCCTCACACGACTGCTGAGGGTCAAATCCAGAACTATGGATCCAACACAGCTGTGTCCCATAATTATGAATGCAGACTGACGGCAATATGTAGAATGCCTATTTTTGTCCGCAA
This sequence comes from Bufotes viridis, assembly GCA_033119425.1. Classification (NCBI taxonomy): domain Eukaryota; kingdom Metazoa; phylum Chordata; class Amphibia; order Anura; family Bufonidae; genus Bufotes; species Bufotes viridis. The sequence goes on along the minus strand of JAKVIS010000142.1, from coordinate 20,968 downwards.
AACGGCTTGGATCGTGGCTGCTTGGATCGTGGCTGTAGTAATTTGTGTCCAGTCTGAGAAAACAGCATTATTGAAGTTCTATATGGATACAGGAGTAACCTCTGGTCCTCCTATAGACCGTTCAACCCAATGGCATTATATTAGGTGATCCTAAAGAGGAGCTGTCCCCTCACCTGACTTGTCTGTTTTAGTAGTGACTTGCATCATCCATGTAATAACAATTCTGGAACCTCTATTCTTATGACTCTATGTGGTACCATTCCTCTATTCTTCCTGCAGGAGATTATGAATAAACTGCTAGCAGTTTGCAATGAAGGTCCAAGTGGGTGTTACCAACTGGGCGGTTGTCCCTACACAATCTGACACTAGTATTTCATTAATAACTTTAAGCAGAAATAATAAAGGAAAGGCACAACATAGAGTTATAAGAATAGATGCTCCAGTTCTTCTTTGAGGGGCTAAATATAACAATCCATGCAAAATAGTGGTCCTTTTCTGGTGTATCAGACTCCAGGTCTCTTCTCGGAGCATTATCCCTTGTCCCGAACTCTTTACACGTACTGTTACATTAGGGAGTAGAGGGCGGACAATGGCTGGAGCTCAGTGATACCGCAGGAGCTCAGATCAGGTGTTCTCCGGGGCAGGTAGAGTCTCACTTTTTCAACACTCTTTTCCGCAACAAGCTTTCTACAAGTTTGATAGCTTAGGATACTTTCATGTCCCCAGAGAGGCCTGTTGTGTCTCCATTGTAAAGTAAACTCTGTGGGAATCAAACTTGTGGCTTTTGTTAAATCGGTCACAATAGACGGAGACTAAATTAAGGGTCTGAACCTGCCAAATAGCAGCTCATTCTGCTTATCGGGAGGCCTCTTCTGTGTCTCCGCTTCTCTCGTTCTCCTGTTGCTTTCATTTCCATGTTTCTGCTCTTGAAAAGTCTGAAATGTATTGAAAAGGCCTCCGTGGGGCTTATCTACCTGCCAGCTGACACTCACGTCTAGGTGCTGTGACCTACTTAGAGCTTTCTGTTCTCTTCAGCTATTCACTTCCCTTACTTTTTACTTTCGGTTGAGCTGACCCCATGGACAGGTAAAGAGCTGTTTTTGTTAGACAGCAGCCATGTTTTTCCTACCCTAGACAACCCTTTTCCACTTTGGAACATCCTTTTTCATACCGCCCAACTTTTGAAAAGACGGAAGAGGGACACTAAGTGCGGCGTGCACAAATTTTTTTCACACCAGGCCACGCCTCTAACTCCACCCAAAACATAACTAACATAATCCCACCCAGTCCCATGAATTCCCCACATAGTAACTATTCCCCTTTATGCCACTGCACAGTAGTTATGCCAGCATTGTACCCCCTTCATAGTAGTTTTGACCAGATATGTGCGCCCTCACAGTAATATGCCCAGTTATGTGCCCCTTCACAGTAATTATGCCCAGATATGTGCCCCCACAGTAATATGCCCAGTTATGTGACCCCTCACAATAGTTATTCCCAGATATGTGCCCCTCACAGTAGTTATGCCCAGTTATGTGCCCCCTCACAGTAGTTATTCCCAGATATGTGCCCCTCACAGTAGTTATGCCCAGATATGTGCCCCCTCACAGTAGTTATGATCAGATATGTACCCCTCACAGTGTTTATGACCAGATATGTGCCCCCTCACAGTAGCTATGCCCAGATATGTGCCCCCTGATAGTAATATGCCCAGCTGTGCCCCCTGACAGTAATATGCCCAGCAGTGCCCCTGACAGTAATATGCCCAGCAGTGCCCCTGACAGTAATATGACCAGCTGTGCCCATCTGACAGTAATATGCCCAGCTGTGCTCTCTGACAGTAATATGCGCAGTGAAGTGCCCCTGACAGTAACATGCCCAGTAAAGTGTCCCCTGACAGTAATATGCCCATCTGTGCCCCCTGACAGTAATATGCCCAGCTGTGCCCACTAAAAGTAATATGCCCAGTAAAGTGCCCTTGGCAGTAATATGCCCAGCTGTGTCCCCTCATAGCAATATGTCCAGCTGTGTCCCATCACAGTAATATGCCCAGTAAAGTGCCCCTGGCAGTAATATGCCCAACTGTGCCCCCTGACAGTAATATGCCCCGCTGTGCCCCAGTATGCCCAGTTATGTGCCCCCTCACAGAAAGTTAAAAATAAACTCCACATACTCACCTTGTTCCTAGGAGCAGAATCAGCTGTGTTCTGTGGAGGAGGAGGAGCCCAGGCTCACTGCCAGCCGGCCCCGCCCCCACACAGACCAGAGTAGTGGACTGCCAAAAGGGGGAGGAATGATGGAGCAGGGAGCCGATGCCGGCGATGGCTCTCTGCTTTATTATTACAGGTAACTCATGGAAGCAGGGACAGCTGCCTGAGAGCGGGACATACCTCCCCCGTACCAGGACAGCGGGACAGCCACTGAAATCTGGGACTGTCCTGTCAGATCCGGGACAGTTGGGACAATGCTTTTTTGTTAGGTCTCATGCACACGATTATATTTTTGGTCCACCCTCGATCTACTTTTTTTTGTGGATTGCACACGAACCCTTTCATTTCTATGAGGCCGCAAAAAATGGGGACAGCACGCGCATGTCCTCCATGTGCTGTCCGCAGCCATTCCACAAATGAGAAAACGTCCTATTCTTGTCCGTTTTTCAGGCAAGGGTCAGAGCAAAGTGTGGGATGCGCATGGTCAGTATCCGTATTTTGCGGATCCGTGTTGTGCGGACCTCAAAATACATACGGTTGTGTGCATGTAGCATCATTAAAGGGAGTCTGTCACCACATTTTCACGTTTTAAACAGTTCACATAGCGCTGTAGCCTAACCATAGATGATTGAAATGGTACCTTTCTTTGTTTCTGTTGAGCTTCAAAACAGGCAAAAACGCACTTTAATTCATATGTAAATGAGGGCTCGCAAGTGCCCAGGGAGGGGTTTACTTCGTTGGAGCCCAGGCTGCTCGGCCTCTTGGGCTCATATCGCCGCCCCATCCTCTGCCTCAGCCCGCCCTTCTGTTCCCTGGTGTTCGTCTTCTTTCTATTGCGATACAGTGATCTCGCGATGCCTGCGCTCTCCCTCACTGGGCCAGGGCATGCGCAGTAGCGACAGTGAAGCCGTGCCCACAATGGTCATCGCAGTGCGCATGCCCCGGCCCAGCGAGGAGAGCGCAGGCATCGCGAGATCACTGTATCGCAATAGAAAGAAGACGAACAGAAGGGCGGGCTGAGGCAGAGGATGGGGCGGATATGAGCCCAAGAGGCCGAGCAGCCTGGGCTCCAACGGTAAACCCCTCCCTGGGCACTTGCGAGCCCTCATTTACATATGAATTAAAGTGCGTTTTGCCTGTTTTGAAGCTCAACAGAAACAAAGAAAGGTACCATTTCAATCATCTATGGTTAGGCTACAGCTATGTGAACTGTTTAAAACGTGAAAATGTGGTGACAGACTCCCTTTAAGTATACTTGACTTACGGAAGAAGTTTGATTGTGGTGCGTGAAGCGTAAAGCATAATTTTTTTACCTAGGGTAGACATGCCCCTTTTACGCTCCACCCCTTACCTTGACAGGCTCTACCTATTTTGTTATGTGTCACGCCCCGCAGAGCAGTCACATACAATTTGAGCTGATGGAGGACAATAGACAGGAACTCAATGACTACTGCCCAAGAACTCTCTGGAGCCCTACTTAAGTCGGACTACCTTTTTAGGCTAGGCTTAGACCTCAAAAAAATTGTATGGCCAATAAATTTTCAAAGAACTGCTTTCCATTGTCAGAAACAACCATAGAACTCTCTATTATGGAGGAATACTCCCTAGCAGCAAGGCCAGGGCCAGGGCCTTTAAGCCTATCATTTAAAAAAAGAAAGTGGCAGAAAATCTAAAAAGTTGCACCATTTTTGGTGCAAATTGCCCCATTGTTCAAAAATTTGCAACTTTTCTATGGCAAAAACTGGCGTACAGCTTCAATAAATGTGACCCTGTGCATCGAACTGGGCAAATTAGTTTATGGGCTCCAATGGGAAGAGGAACAGCTGTGAATAGGGACCATCTCTGTACGACCCGTGGAGGGAATATGTTGGTGCTGTATAAAGAATAATTATATTTGGTGCAGACTTTGCATTGACTGGTAGGCAGTTTCCCGCCGCCTGATGGGGCATCGAAGCCGTTCTGCATATTTCGCATTGCGCGGAGTGATTGCACTGAGAAGAATGTTATCTATTCCGTCCGCCGGGTTCACAAATAGCCTTAGTCTTAAATTCAGAATTTTCTGAAAAAGCAGAACTGGACTGACGGGTTACGCGGCCCCCGGGACCTGGTGGGGTTTTCTTGGGACATGGTAATGACGTAATATGATCAGACCCTTTTATTTCTTGACAAGAAACCTTAAACTGCCTTCTATTCACAGCAAGGGAGCCGCTGGACAGAAGCGGGTGATAAGAGGGGTAATTATAACGGGTGGAATGTAAATTCTTAGACCAGTTATCACAATGGACTGGGAGCTCTGACATTAATAATGTGACTGGTGGTGATAACTGGAAGAGAGGGACTGCAATTACTAGAAAGAGTATTCCAGATATGGGCGTAGCTATAGGGGGTGCAGAGGTTGCAGTCGCTACCGGGCCCAGGAGCCTGAGGGGGCCCAAAGACCCTTGTGCCACATAAGAAGACACACAAAGCACTGAGGGAAGGGGGCCCAAGCTGAACTCTTGCACCAGGGCCCATGACCGTTAGCTACACTCCTGATTCCAGACATCATGTAAACCTGCAAATATTCATTATAAATATGGGCATGTACTATCTATCATCTATCTATCTATCTATCTATCTATCTATCTATCTATCTATCTATTATATATTATCTATCTATCTATCTATCTATCCCATATCTATCTATCTATCTATCTATCTATCTATCTATCTATCTATCTATCTATCTATTATCTATCTATCTATCTATCTATCTATCTATCCCATATCTATCTATCTATCTATCTATCTATTATCTATCTATCTATCTATCTATCTATCTATCTATCCCATATCTATCTATCTATCTATTATCTATCTATCTATCTATCTATCTATCTATCTATCTATATCTATCTATCCCATATCTATCTATCTATCTATCTATCTATCTATCTATCTATCTATCTATCTATCTATCTATATCTATCATCTATCCCATATCTATCTATCTATCTATCTATCTATCTATCTATCTATCTATCTATCATCTATCTATCTATCTATCTATCTATCAAGGCCCATAAGACGCACCTAGGTTTTTGAGGAGGAAAATAAGAAAAAAATATTTTGAACCAAAAAGTGTGCTTTTGGTGGGTTTTGAACTAATGGTGGTCTGTGGATGGCACTGTTATGGGGGATCTGTGGATGACACTACTATGGGGGATCTGTGGATGGCACTACTATGGGGGATCTGTGGATGGCACTGTTATGGGGGGATCTGTGGATGGCACTGTTATGGGGGATCTGTGGATGGCACTGTTATGGGGGATCTGAGGGGGCACTGTTATGGGGGATCTGAGGGGGCACTGTTATGGGGGGTGATCTGTGGATGGCACTGTTATGGGGGTAGATCTGTGGATGGCACTGCTATATATGTGTCACCCAGAGATCCCCCATAACAGTGCCGTCCACAGATCTCCCACCCATAACAGTGCTATCCACATATCCTCCACCCCATAATAGTGGCATCCACAGATGCCCTAATATACTGGAGCTGCCACCAGCCGTATCTACTGTTAGAAGCTGTGACAGTTACTGGGAGAGAGGTGCAGCAGGAATGACACACCCCTGAGCTGTGATAGGGAGACAGCTGCAGTCGAAAAGACATCCCCCACAATGTGATAGGGAGACAGCTGCAGCAGAAAAGACACCCCCTGAGCTGTGAAAGGGAGAGAGCTGCAGCTGAAAGGACATGCCCACAGAGCTGCTAGCTTGAGATGAATCTAGCAGAGCACTTGGAGCGAAGAATTGGGAGATCTGTGGATCCATGTGAGGTACAAGGCTGGTTCCTGGATCCATGTGAGGTACAGGGCTGGTCCCTGAGCTGTGATTGCAAGAGAGCTGCAGCATAAAGGACACACACCAGAAAAAGAAAACACCCGCAAAGCTGGCAACCTGAAATAAATCTGGCAGAGCAACTGGGACAATGAATGGGGAGATCTCTGAATCCATGTGAGGTACAGGGCTGGTCCCTGAGCTTTGATAGCGAGAAAGCTGCAGCAGAAAGGACACACCCACGAGAAAGGAAACTCCCACGAAGCTGGCAGCCTGAAATAAATCTAGCAGAGCGACTGGGGCAATGAATGGGGAGATCTCTGGATCCATGTGAGGCACAGGGCTGGTTCTAGCTTTGTTAGAAAGGGGTTGTCATGTATTGTGTGATGTCTGATTCTCATTTTGTACATCAATCATGGGATAATCCCTTTAATTTACCCCCGTGTTAATTTCGTGTACTGGATTTCTGTATTTCCCTGAATGACTTGCTATGTTAACGAGAAGGTAAGTGACCCTCCCTGGCACACTGGCTTCTTTGTTGGTGACTGGTCCTGTATGGCCCGTGAACAGCTCTCTGGAATGCCTTTGACGATCCTAGGCCCGGGTCCCAATTAAAGGGTGCTCTTTAGCAGACATCAGAGCACTGCATTGATTTGTCATCCCTTCCAAAAAGGTATTGGGGCGAAAGAAATGAATGCTGGGAACGTCTGCCTAATCCCGGAGCGGCCAGAGATACAGAAATGCATGCTAATGAGGAGATCTGTGCGGGGCCATTGTGGAGCCTCCCGGCGCTGGAGGAACATGAAGAGCCTCCTTCAGACACTAATGTGCCCTGCAATTGTACAGGAGAATTTGGGAAGTGCACTCAGAGGGTATTCATTAAATTTCATTGAGCAAAAAAGGCTCGATCGGTATCTGCCAACTGGGTAGATGCCAGGGTGAATCTTTTGTGCTCCGTGGGAAAAGGAAATCCCTGACACATGTTATTTTCTAATATTTCCCTTATTGGGACACCAATAGAGGCCGCGATCTCACCTCCGACTTAGTAATCCAGGCGTTCGCCCTTGAGAAACGGAAGGTTTTGATATGGGGCCTTCTCTCTTCTTTTTATCGCCTTTAAAGGAAATATGGTAGCGGAAAATGATCACGTTTTTATAGTAAACATATTTTTTTAGATTTCTATATCTATCAATATTTTTTTTATAAATTGTAAAATCCTGCAGTTTCTGCACCGGCCTTTAAACGTGTTATCCTAGGCCTATAATACTTCCCCATATACCCCAGCCCCTTACAGAGGTTTTACTTACCCGGCTCCCCGCCACCGCATTGCTTCTGACGCCCGCACTGCTGCTGCTGCATCTCCTCGTCATGCGGATGAAAACATCCGTCGTCGGGAGGGGGGCAGTCAAACGCAGGCCGCGGGTGCCTTCCTAGCGTCACCCATGATGCTAGGGAGGATCGTCCTCGTTGCGGCCTGCTAATGGCTGACACCCACCGACTAGGGCAAGGGGGTCGCTCGAGGAGGAGATGCAGTGGTGGCCGTGCTGGCATCTGATGCGACGCTAGTGACGGGGAGTGAGGTAAGTACTATCTGTGTGAGTGGCCTGGGCATATGGGGGCATTATAGGCCTTGCATAACCACTTTAAGCCTAGTAATAGGCCAACACTTCCTGTCCTGTAGACTGAGATCACTTTTTAGCAGTCATCTCATTATCATTAGTGTTGAGCTATTCGAAGTTCACAAAGTGGACTTCGATCCGAATTTCAGGAAAATTTCCTCGTGCTTCGTGGTAATTAATCAGTTTTGCCTGAAATGGCCTTAAAAAAAATATCATACTTACCTCATCCATTGGAGCGTGAAGAGGCAGCCGTGACCATCTTACTTTAAGATCCCACGCAAAATCTAACCACGCGCAGTGTGAGATTTAGCGCTGGATATTTAAGCAAGATAGCTGTGGCGGCCTCTTTGCACTCCAATGGATGAGGTAAGTACAATTAAATATTTTTTTTTTAATTACAAACAATAAAATGCTTTAATATGGATCTTAGATGCTGCGATCAGCGATGAATGCGGCATCTGAGGGGTTCAATGACGGGGGGCGGCGCAATCGCTGCTCCCTGTCATTGAACCCACTACTTGCAAAGAAATGAGCTTCGTGACAAAGTAAGTTGTCACAAAGCGAATTTTTTTGCAAAATTTGCCAAAGCAGTCAAAACGAATTTTGGAGAACTTCGCTCAACTCTAAATATCATCGCAAATATGATTAAAATGATGAAAGATAGATAATAGGTAGATATAAAAGATAGGTAGGTAGGTAGATAGATAGATAGATAGATAGATAGATAGATAGATAGATAGATAGATATGAGATAGATAGATATGAGATAGATAGATAGATAGATATGAGATAGATAGATAGATAGATAGATAGATAGATAGATAGATAGATAGATAGATATGAGATAGATAGATAGATAGATAGATAGATATGAGATAGATACTGTAGATGGATAGATAGATAGATAGATAGATAGATAGATAGATAGATAGATAGGATAATATAATGGCAGATAGATAGGATATATGTGATAGATAGATAGATAGATAGATAGATAGATAGATAGATAAATAGATATGAGATAGATACTGTAGATAGATAGATAGATAGATAGATAGATAGATAGATATGAGACAGATAGATAGATTATAGATAGATAGATAGATAGATAGATATGAGATAGATAGATAGATAGATAGGAGACAGGTAGATAGATAGATTATAGATAGATAGATAGATATGAGATAGATAGATAGATAGATAGATAGATAGATAGATAGATAGATAGTGGGTGCAATGACAGGAAGAGCCGATTGCACAGCCCCCCGTCATTGTACCCCTCAGATGCCACATTCATACATGATCGCGACATCTGATATACATAACTCTGTGTACAATTTAAAAACAAAAAGAATCATGCCTACCTCATCCATTTGCTTGCGATGGGCCGGCCGCCGCCGCCATGTTGCTTGAAGATCTGGTGTGAAATCTCACGTGGCCCGAAATGCCGTCACGTGGCACAGGAATTCGAGCGAGATCCTCAAGCAAGATGGCGGCGGCCAGCCCGTCGCAAGCAAATGGATGAGCTAAGTATAGATTTTTTTTTTGCATTATTTCAGGTTAAATTAATTCGCTACCACAAGCACAAAGAAATTCAGCTTTGCAGCGAATTGAACTCATCCTGAAATTCGGTTCAAAGTCCACTTTGTGGACTTCGAATCGCCCAACACTACACATCACCTTCAATACTGCGCTGCCATTGACAATACAAACCCACTAAACAGTACAGTCTCATTAGTGTAATTTGAGACCGCTGCGGCCACGTTTCACATGACCACGCCGTGTGGATGTGCCCTAAGGGCCAGTTCGCACTGAGTTTTTGGTGCTGATTTTGGAGCATTTCTGCCTCAAAATCTGCTCCAAAAGGCGCCTCAAAACAGCCTCCCTTCATTTCAATGGGAAGCAGCACTTGCTTTTTTTTTTTTTTTTTTTTTTTTACACGTGGAAAAAAGACGTAGCACGCCCTATCCTGGGGCAGAATCAGCGGTGAATGTCCCATCGAAATGACTGTGAGGCAGGAAAAAACAGCTTCATGTAAGTCAATGCGTTTTTTGTTCATTTTCCGCGCGTTTTTTGATCAGCTTCAGAAACCTCAAGCTGAAAATTCAGCTTTGCATTGAGCCCATTGGTTAAACAAAAGCATTAAAAAACACGTGGATTCCTCGCTGATTTTTTTTAAGCGTGTTTTTCAAAATCAGTCGTGTGAACTGGCCCTAACACTCTGGACACATGACAGTGAACATTTGCCGCACACGTCACTTACACGCTGCACACACGTGCCACACGCATCAGTCAGACACAGGACCCGTACCGCGCACTCGAGTAGTGCACTGGAGCCCTGCCATACACGTCACTCACACATTGGACACGTGGTGAACACGGACACCGCGAATACATTGACACAACACACGAGCAGCGCCAAAGGTGTTCTTTCACTCTATCGAGTGGTCCACAGACTTCAGCAGCGCGATCTCCGCACTCGTATCCATCACGTGTCAGAAGATTGCTCGGATTTAACCCTTTCTACACGTGTCACAGTTACGCGGCTGACATCAGTTTCTTTTTTCCCCTGAATTTTAGCTGTGACCGATACAGCAATGATCTCCAAAAATGTGAAGATTATTATTGCACATTTTACCTCACATGTGTCCCCTGTGAGTAAATAACCCCCATCGTGTACTGATTAGGAGACATACTCCAGAGCCCGCAGGCAGCGTCATGTTCGGCCGTATTATAAAATTCTTCCATATTTCAGGCATTTCCTTCTTTTATTAGAACCATACATTTCTCACAGCTGGGAGACGGATCATTAAAAATCTCGCCCGCTTGGTTCTCACAGATGAACGCGGTCAGGTGCTGGGCGTATGTTTAGTGTTCCTAAACTTTGGTCTGCGCTATTTTACACACCCACACCCCCACCCCCCCAAAAAAAATAAAAAAAATAAATCCACATGCATTTTTTATGGTGTTTTAGGCATTTTTTGTATGAACAATCATTATTGCTACAACATACTGTAATTTAGGACTTATGCACACGAACATGTGCCGCCCATACTATGCATTGGGGACCGCAAACTGTCCGTGTGGCTGGTGCAGACTTGAATGGGTCCGTGATCCGTCCGCAACGCAAAAAAATAGAACAAGTTTTATTTTATTGCGGTGCGGAGACACGGAGAGAAACCCCATGGAAGCACTCCGTAGTGCTTCCGTGGGGTTCTGCGCCTCCATGGGTCCACATCTGTGATGTGGTGCACAAACAGCTGATGCCCGCATATTGCGGACCTGCTGCACAATACGGGTCTGGCCGTGTGCATGTGCCCGTAAAGGGTTCATTATCCGGGTCTACTACATTGATGGCCTGTCCTCAGGATAGATCATTGGTATCTGATCGGTGGGGGTCTGACACCCGACATCCCCCCCGATCAGCAGTTTGAGAAGGCCTCGGCGCTCCAGTGAGCACTGAGACAAATTTCTTTACAGTTCGTAAAAATAAGTGACTTTTTTCCTGTGTCCATGAAAAGTATAGATGTGTCCGTGATTTTTTTGAGGCTGGTGGTACTTGACTATTTTGGTGGTAATTATCATCATGTTACAGCTCACGGTAAATGTAGGTAATGAGGTGTTATTAGTATACTGAGCTATAGACATGGATGACTCTAATCATTATCTTTCATTCAGTTTTCCAATTTGTCCATAAAAAATGATGTGATTTTGGGTTAAATTGTCCAGAAAAAAGAAACATTTTGGTTGGCAACCCTGCTTACCAAACACGTTGTATAGTGGCTGTGCTTGGTATTGCAGACTAGGCCCATTCACTTGAATGGGATGAGCTGCACCTAGGACACGAGGCCGATGAACGTGATGTCACTTGGCCTAGGAAGAGGCCGGAGCACAGCAGCCTCTTCCAGCAGCTGATCGTGGTGGTGCCCGGAGTCATACCCCTGGCCAATCTGATATTGATGAACTATCCTCTGGATAGGTCATCAATATCAGATCGGCGGGGGTCCGACATCCAGGACCTGCTCTAATCGGCTGTTAGGGCGGGCTGCACATCGGTCACATGACCTAGTTGCGGCTCAGCCCCATTCAAGTCAAAGTAGCTCAGCTGCAATACCAAGCACTGCTGCTATACAATGTATGGCACTGTGCTTGGTAACCCCCAGGGGGCCACCGAGCTCACCAGTGCTTGTGTGAGCGCCGCAGCTTCCAGAAACAGCAGATTGCCGACTGAACCCCCGGCCGATACGATATTGATGACTAGGGATGAGCGAATCGACTTTGGATGAAACATCCGAAGTCGATTCGCATAAATCTTTGATCCAATACTGATAGTGGGCACAAAGGCGTATGCTGGAGTCCCCACCATGGTGTCATTGAGCATGATGGGTGTGATTGTTTTGTGTCTTTTCTCCTTTATTCTGTTAGTGTTTTCCACCCTTTTTGCTCTGTGCTTTCCTTTCTGCCATTTTATTTTTCAGCTAACCTGAGGTAAATTATTTAAGGATCCTGATTGGCTGTTGGTTTCCTACCTGTATCTGGGGTACCTGTTTTCTGCCCCTCCCCTGATTGGCCAGCTGTTCACAGTGGCGGGAATTTGGACTATTTATAGAGGTGGTCAGCGGGTCCAGAGCCTGCCCGTCGCTAAACCTGTGAAGAAGAGGAAGATGTTGTCCCGCCAGCCCTCCCTTACAAAGTCGCCGTCGAGAATTAGAGGGGGGTTAGTCACCCAGCTTCGCTGGGGGGACATTTGTGGTTTTACTGATATTTTAATGGTGTTTGATTAATTTATGAATTGATCAATTATTTATGATTTTGGTTTATTATGTGAATTAACCCTTAATAAAGGACCACGGCCATTTTGCACCATATTACTGCTTTTGGTCATTATTTTAGGTTAAGTTTTAGATACGATCTATGCTGATATGGCACCACGTACGGAGCAGGAGCTCCGTACAGTATTAGAATGTATTGGCTCTGATAAGCCGAAGTTATTGCTTCGCAAAGTCTTCGGGTAATAACTTCGTAAATTAATTTGTACTGTAAAAAAAAAACATTTCCCGAACTCGGGTTCGGTTCCAAGGTTGAGACTTTGCGAGGCAATAACTTTGGCTCATCGGAGCCAATACATTCTAATACTGTACGGAGCTCCTGCCCCGTACAGTATTGGAACGAAGTTGTATGCGAATTGACTTCGCATGTCTCATCCAAAGTCGATTCGCTCATGCCTATTGATGACCTATCCTGAAGATAGTTCATCACTATTATTTCCAGACCAGGATAACCCCTTTAAATCAAGCTAAATTCACTTACAATCGTGGTCTACTCTGTTCATAAAACAGCGCTACTCTTGTCCATAGGCCGTCCCGGGTATTGCACTTAAGTTGTTCTCCTCAGTAGATAATTTCATGGTTTATTCATATATTTTTTTCCTGGTGATTTTATGATTTTGTACGTAATTCGGTGCTGATTGGATTTTCGCTACAGGCCTGACACCGCTGTTAATTGAGATTCTCCCTGCAGGCAGATGATGCCGGTGCCAGCTGCGGCTTTTAACTCCTTGTAGAGGCAAGCCATCTAATGAATACTCCACATGACACTGGAAGCGGCGGACAGGCGAGGTGCCTGCGACGTGAACCTCTCCAGACTCTGTTTCTCAGACAAAGCTTGCAGCTCGGGGCCAGCTGCTCCTGGGAGGGCAGGGAGATCCCTTTGGCTTTGTTAAAGCAGCATACATGAGGTGCCAGATGCTCCGATCAGCTGTAGAAATGAATTTGCGTCCCTCGGCAGCATGCACACCTGTCCTCCTAGAGTCAAAACACAGCAATCATGAATCGAGTCGCAATGGATGGACCTACACTTCATCTTATTTTGCTAATTAATGAGTGTCATCAGCATCCACCATCTTTCCCTTGTTCGCTCCCTCAATTGCTTTTTCACCTTCTGGTCCCCTTACTTCCCATTCCTCCTCCACCATCCTCAGTAACCTCCTGACCTTTCCATCATTCCTGCCTCCCTACTTTACAAATTATTCCATCTACTGCCTAAGGATGGCCATGCATTTGGCTAAGAGCAATCTCACCCGATTCCCCCATACACGTGCACGCTCAGCTCAGCCAAGCATGCATGTGCTGTGAATGAGGAGTGAGGACTATGCTGCTGTCTGGCGACAGCTTATCTTCTCTGAGAACCAAAGGATTGAGCAGGTTGAAATCCAAAAGCCTAGTCCTTCTGTTCCCATCTCAGGGGAATGTCACACGCATTGGTTGGCCAGTCCAGGTTTGGCCACCTTAAAGGGGTTGTCCGGGTTTAGAGCTGAACCTGGACATATCCCCATTTTTACCCAGGCAGCCCCCCTGACTTGAGCATCGGAGCAGTTCATGCTCCGATGCTCTCCTTTGCCCTGGGCTGAATCATGCTCCGATGCTAACATCAGGGGGCTGCCTGCGAGAAAATATGGGTATATCCGAGTTAAGATCTGAACCCGGACAACCCCTTCAACTTCTGTTCCCTCCTACGACCCAATCTTTCCTCCATCTTCCTAAAATTTTTAATTTGAGCTACCACCTTCCTAATTTATTTTATTTTCCTCTTTAAATGCTATGGGCACCTTTGGAGGCTATTTTTTATGATTGCATTTTACTCATTTTGGGCTAAAAATAATTTTTCCAATAGGTCTTCATTAAAAATGTTCAGCCATTTCTGAGATACAGGGTTAAAAAGCCGTCTGTCTGCAAGCTGTCAGTTTCTGTTTTCTTTGAATCCCGTTATCTGACGGGTCATGTGTAGCTCATATCTCTGATCTCTTGAGCTTTAAAAAGCCATCAGATGACGAGATTCAAAGAAAACAGAAACTGACAGCTTGCCAACAGACTGATTTTTAACCCAGTATCTCAGAAACAGCTGAACATTTTGAATAAAGAACTATTGAAAAAATAATTTTAGAACAAAATGGTAAAATGCAATCATAAAAATGCTCTGAAGATGTCCAAAGTGGTTATCTGCCTTTAAGACAATACAAGTACCGCCCACCCACAAGACATGCCATGTCCCATCTGCTGTACACATACACAGGTTGAGCACCTTGGTCTTAGACAACCCCTGCCCAAATGTCCAGTTAGGGCACATCAGTGTTGTAGAGGTGGTTACTCCTTTGGTAACCCCTATTACAAAAGGTATATTCGACTCTGGAGGGCCCAAAACATTCATTCATTAAACACACGGGTCAACGACTGTGTAATTCTTCATTGTACCTGTGGTGGTGCTGTAGGAAATGCACACTTGGTGGTGGATTACTTCACAGATTCCAGTCAATCACTGGGAGCTCCCAGCAGTAGTACCACCTGTGATCAAGGAGAGATGGAGACCTTTCTAAATAGAAGGTATTGTCCAAAGCAGGCAACCTTTTAAACTGCCTTCATCTTTCATAGTGTTTAAATCCACCTTCATGACAATCCATAAAAATACTCTTGAAGAAGTTTTCTGGTTTGCATCAACATTCTTTAAAATAACCATTCATGAAGGTAGCTGCAAATTTGTAATGTATATTTTTTTACCTTTATGGCTCCTATCTCCTATTCTGGGCTGTGGTCACATGACCATGTCCATGTAGGTCTTTTTATTTCCTGTGATGTTATGTCCATGGGTGGGGCAGTGATAGGGGAGTGTCTATGTAACTAGCTGGGTGGGAGGAGCTATAAACTAGCTGGGCATTATTAGGGGCGGGGCTGAAGCTGTGGTAGAGGAAGGAGAAGTGCATCATGGGTTTGGTTGGATACAGGAACAGGAAGTGCTGCATACAGGGTGGAAACAAACCAGAGGGATCGGTTTACATGGTGAAAACAGGTCAGAAGAAAGAGTTCAAATTGGAAAAGAGAAAGCATGGGGAAAATGTACATGTGATAAGCAACTACAATAACCTATCTGTAAAAATCTATAATAATATTGGGAAAACCTCCTTTAAGTTTGCCATACTCATTAGATATAGGTCTGCCAAAGCGTCTGATTTTTGTGGGATCGGTTGACCGTGTACTGTGTATGGTGACTTTCTCCAACAGCGGATATTGGGAGAGCGAAGAGTTGGGTATGTTGGATTTAACCTGCCTAATTCTTTGGGAGATAAGATGCTACCAGAGGTGTCTGGCCGAGGCTTTCTCCCTTCTAACGTTCACAACACATGCATGCTGAGCCCAGAGGAATCGGGAGAGATAGCTATTGGCTGAACAAGAGTCCTCTCACATGCATGGCCAGTTTTAGATTTATTGTGTCTTTATCTATAGCATTGTGTTAATCCAACTTGGCCAATTATGGGGTCCACATTACCATTCCAGAAACACAACCATGTAGAACTTTTTACAACAGAAGAACTTATATAATAAGTGATAAAACACTTACCCTATGCAACATAAGCCGTTCCTGTCCTTGCACATTCCACAGGGACCAACTCCCATTCACCGGAGTCATGCTTTTCGTCCCTGCGGTGGCTGGGGCGACAATTAAATGTGATTACTGGCTTTGTTGTAAGTCATTATCACCTCATTTATAAGAGTATTAAACCTTGACATTTTCCCATAATCAGTGCTCTTGGTCACATGATCCATACCAACCGGCTCTGGCAGTAGCATGAGAATCCGATTAGCGTGCCGCCGAGCCTTGTAGAACTCGATGGTCTGAAGCTGTAGGTGCAACCTTCCATCAACACGCCCGTTCCCACCGCGCACCAGTATGTAGTCAGAGCAAGGGAAATGGTCCATGGCTAAATTCGAGGTGATAGAAGCACTAATCTGGTGCTCAGTGTGTGCTGGGTGGTGGGCTTGTTAGCAGCAAGTGGGGCTTTAGCAGAACACATGGCTCCTATTCAACATAAAACAATGAAAGCCTTTATTAGAGGCACTTGTGCCCACCCAGCAATGTGCAGCCCTCGAAAACGCACAGCTGCAATGCTATAGCAAAGAGGTGGAATGGGGTCACCAGCGTAATATGTCAGATAGAGCACTATATTACACAGTTACATAATTTACCCTTTGGATAATAAGCATTAGGGGGTTTCAGGACTTAGATACTGATGGTCTATCTTCAGGATAGGACATGAATATCAGATCGGTGGGGGCGGGGGTGGGTCGACAAATTGTTCTCCCACCAGTCAGATGTTTCAGGCACCCACAGGTGTCGGAAATTATACAGTAGACAGATGACTTGGTCCACGTGTAGTTTCTAGCACAGAGTGGATGAACCTTGTGCTTTCGGCACTATCCACTCTATAGTTTCCGGTACCAATGGCTTCGGAAACATCTGATTGGTGGGGGGCACAAGGTGTTGGAGCCCCAACAATCTGATTGATTACCTATCCTGAAGACAGGTAAATCGATATCCAAGTGGTAGAAAACCCTTTTAAGTTATACAAACATCAAGGTTCCTTGTCTCCAAATCACTCAAAATTCAATTTGGATTTGATTCGTCCAATTGATTGACTGATTCAATTCAGGTCTGAATCGGTCCTACCCATATCAAAAGTAAATTTAAAAAAAATTAGAATTTGAAGAAAATTTGTTTATGACATTCATATTTTGGCTAATATTTTTTCTCCCTAGTCTCTCACCTAAAAAATAAATAAATAAAATTTTTCAGCCCCCTCTAAAATTGGTCTGAATTGAAATCATTAGAAATTCGGACTCAGATGGATTAGCTTAAACTCGCTCATCTATAGCTCCATGTGCTGTTCCTTAGGCCTGAATTATTTTTGGCTTTAAAAAGCTTCATATTCAAATCTGAAAATTGCAATAAAAAATTAAAAATTTCCAATTCCTTGGATTATTTATCTAGAAGCGAACATATGAGTTGGGATTTAGGTACTGTATTATGGTCAGAGAGATCAGATCATTTTAAAGGCTTTGTACACCTTCGGGGACAATTTTTTTTTTATGATTGCATTTTACTCATTTTGAGCCAAAAAACATATATTTTAATTGGTCTTTACTCTTTATTAAAAAAAAATTAGCCCTTCTATCACAAAGGGTTAACTGTTTTTCCAGCTGTGTGAATGGTACTTTCACTTTGTGCCGGTCATCTAATAACCCTTATCTCTAAATTACTAAAAGGTTTTAAACACTTATTTAAAGGGTTGTCTCATCTCAGATAATAGGGGCATATTGCTAGGATATGCCCCCATTGTCTTACACCTGTCGCACACCTATATCGGGAAACGGAGCCCAGCAAACTGGTGGCTGGAGGACTCTGGTCCGGCCACCAAGCGGTCTCCACATAGAAGGTAATGGGAGTGGACGAACAACCGCTCCCATCCATTTCTATGGGCCCGCCAGAAATAGCCGAGCCAGCGCTCGGTTATTTTTGGCAGCCCCATAGAAAATGAATGGAGGGCAGCTGCATATGCGCAGTGCACCCTCCGCCACTTTCGGGCACATTTTCATGATAGGTGCGGTGGGACCCGCACCTATCAGACAATGGGGGCATATCCTGGCAATTGTCTGAAATAAGAATAACCCTTTAAGCCACATTTTATCAGTAAGAGAAGAATTGAGCTTCAATGAGTGTCTATAAGATAAGGAGCCGTCAGCATCCTGCCTGATGGAGCAGAGAGAAAATACAGATCCTGGTAACAGATAAACTCAAAGCTGTGCAGGGAAAACAGCTC
Source organism: Bufotes viridis (assembly GCA_033119425.1). NCBI lineage: Eukaryota > Metazoa > Chordata > Amphibia > Anura > Bufonidae > Bufotes > Bufotes viridis. Next base: position 2,675 of record JAKVIS010000142.1, on the reverse strand, counting down.
ATCATTTTTAATAAAGACCAACTGAAAAATGATTTCTTGCTCAAAATGAGTACGATGCAAAAAATAAAAATCCGCTAAAGGTGTACATAGCTTTTAAGACATAATTTAATCAGAAATAATGTGAAAAGAACAGAAGACAATATAACAAGGTTTATATTATCTATTGGGGAGAACACATGGGGCAATAGGCCCAGGGATGGATTGGCCATAGACCCTACAGGGAAATTTCCCACTGGGCCGTTGCCCAGGGCTGGGGCTGCCCCTCCTTTTAGCTCCTGGCTAGGTGCATAATGATCTGATGTTCTCAGCTATAATTAATGCTAGAAGAATCAGGTACCTATGCACCTGGCTGGCGGCCATAGGTCCCCTACTGAATTGAACCATATCGCCATCCTCAGGATAGTTATATAGTTGAATACTGAAAAGGGGGCAGCAGTATTTTGTGTTGCACTGTGGTATTGCGTTCTATTAGGGTGGTTTTGTGCTGCACTAAGGTATTGTTGGCCCTGTCCACTTATGTTGCCCCACCTTCTGTCAATTTGGACCCACTCTACAACATGGTCATTTTTAGTTTTTTTCCCAGGTCCTCAGTTCTCACTCTGCTCCTGAATAGGCTGAAAATGAAAGCACAACCTCTTGAGTGGGTGCCCATGATGGTGCCTCAATCTCACATCCTAGAAATGAGGGCCAAAATTCTGTTTGGTAGAGTGGCATTATCCTGAGGTTGGTGCCCACCATCATACTTAGCATTGTTAAGAAGGCAGCAGTCGAGAATGACCGCCCAGTGTAGTCTTACACCCCTCATAGGTGAGGTAGGTAGAACTTGATCTAGGACCTTAATTTCCAAAAACTACAATCCATACCTAACAAAGTATGGACCAGTGAATGTGCCCTAATTATGACAAGTATCACACATCTTGAGAATGGCTACCCAGTGTAGGTTCACATCCCTCATAGGTGAGAGACATATGTCTTGATCTATGATCTTCATCTCTAAAAACCTCAATGCAGACCTAACATGGACCCAAAGTATAGACATGTGAATGTCCCCTATGACAAATCATACATCTCAAGCATGTTATCTGTCTAAACCTAGGCCTTGTCTGTGTACAGGGTTGTACTGGTCCACAGAAGGACAGTAGTAACCTCTGCTGGGCCCATGACCTGACAAATTCATAATGTAGGCCAACCAGGACAGTCCTTATAAGATTAAACATAGACAACCCCATGGGTCAAACCACTTGGTACAGGGACTATCAATTTTGTGGGTTGTCTCACAAATTATCGGTCAATCCCGGGAAATGACTGACCCAGATGACAATGTGATAAATAGTGACATGGACCTTGATAGTCAGTGGTGTACAAAGAGGTGAGAGGGGTCTAATGGGTGCTAATTAGCACAATCAAACCTATCACCACCTGGGACAATATAGTTGTCAACAGTCCCAAAAGTATAGGGACTACACCAGGCCCTCCAGCTGTTGCAAAACTACAACTCCCAGCATGCCTGAACAGCCTAGCCCAGGTATCAGCCTACAGCAGGGCATTGTGGGACTTGTAGTTTTACAACAGCTGGAGGGCCGCAGTTTGAGGATGCCTGGACTACACTATCCCTGATTTTTGGAGCAAATTTCCAGCAAATTCGGGTCAAACATGGATGGGTCTTGCATAACCTTGCCCATAGGTGACAGTTCTTGGCGGTCTTGGGGACAGGACTTAAATGCCCCAAAGTCTTCAACAAGCATGTTGGTATGTATGGGACAGTAGGACCTGGGGCATGTTTGTCACATTTATTTTACATTATTTTTTTGTTGATTTCCTTTATTACCCTTGTTTACGGCACTCATGGAGTGGTCCTGCACAGGTTCTGACCACCTATTAAAATAAGGGATGCCACCGGGGTGGGCCTCTCTTTCTAGGGGTAACCTCAAAGCTGTCTAGTCTGGCTGTATGGTGGGCATACCCTTGGTGATGGACAGTACCTGTGATGGAGCATGGATAGAGCATGGATAAAACTCATTATTTAGGAGTCCCCATGTTTTTTTTTATTAAAAATGAATGCATTTCCCTACACCCAGTGAAACAATTATATTTGATCTCAGTTTTCTTGTGTCGTGTTATATTTGCGCATGAACTTCCTGCGTCCTGATGGTATCTGCTCACCAATAACAGCACATGCACAAAATCAGATCACAGTTGTTTCGGCGAGACAAGAAAAGATGGCCTTTTGTACAGAGGGAGGGCTGTGGTCTGTCTCTGCGATGCTTTGTCTGAAGTCCTTCCTGTGGTTTCTCTTTCTACACTCGATTTTCTGTATTTCTCACATTTTTTTCAGAAAGGTCAGCCTGATAAGCAGCCCATTACATCGTCACCATCTTTCGTCTAAAAGTAGAAATATCATGAAAATTTTGTTTCGTATTTTGGGCATCACCATAATGTGTGATCCCAGCTACCTATCATCACCAGAAATATCCACTACTCACAGTCTAGAATTATTATATTTATGCTTGTTTTTTTCTATAGTTCTTTTTTTATTTATATAGTTAATTAGAGTGGCATGAATACCAATTCCCTATTGCTGAAGATTAGAAAAAAAAAGGGGGCGCGTCTTTCCAGAAATGGCGCCACTCTGGCTGGCTCGGATATTGCAACCCAGGTCATTTCAAGTGAATGTG